>MU709648.1:223315-253996 GCA_026770625.1 Nicotiana glauca
GGAAAGTATATCGCTATAAACACGCCTAACTAATATGGACAAAAAGAAGCTAAAATAAGACGAACACCGTTTATAACATAAAAACTGTGTCAACAAGCACATGCAACGAAACTAAAGTAAGGGATCAAATGTATGCCACCAACACTCCAAAGGTATTTTAAAAAAAAAATATCATCACGGCTAATTCTGTTTTCCATTAATTTGAACTTCATTCCTTAAGTGTGGTAGAGGAAATAATAGGGTTAGGGACGTAGGGTAAAGGAAAGGGTATTACAGAATAAGGGTAAATTTTTTTTTTTTTTTTTTTTTTTTTTTTTTTTTTTTGTCTTTTTAGTATATCTTATCGTTTATCGATAAATCGATAACAAATAATCGATTCGATTTATCGATAAACCGATTCGAATGCACACCCCTACTTTCGATTAAAAATGAGAATCTGGTCAATTTTAGATGAATAAAGGAATCCGAGGAAGAAGGTGCGTGTTTAAGACGCAATAGGGCTTGTTTCACTGTTTCATTGGTCAGCTTATGATAATTTCAAAACAATTTGGGAAGTGGTGGTGTACTTGAGAGTTGAAAATGGTTATTACTTTTTTTAGCTCTCCATCTATTATAAGGGAATTCTTGTTATGGTCCATTTATGATGGTTTTTTAAAACCAGATCCTTCATAAGATTGTATTGTTCAACCAGGATCAAATATTTTATTCTCAAATCTCAATAAAGTTTTGTACCTAGTCTCTCTCCAAATAAAGATACTTTTTTTTCCAGCTCTTACCATGTGATCTTGTTTCAACACTTGAGTTGTTCTCAGGTTCTGCGGACCGTACTGTAAACTTTTGGGATTTGGAAACATTTGAATTGATTGGATCTACCAGACGTGAGGTATCTATGCCATTTTCTTTCAACTTTTTATTCTTTAAAAAAGAAAATTTACACCTTGTGAAAGCAAGATCTTGGAAGGTATTCTTAGTTGTGTGCTTGTTGGTTGTTAGATCATATTGAGATATTTGTCTACATTTCATCCTTTGAAGTAACTCTGACTACTCACCCCAAAAACTTACTTCCCTCTTGATGTTTGCCTTCTTGTTAGCTTTTCTGTTATGAGCTTGTATCAAAATGCTCATATAACTAAATTAAATATTCTTTTATTTTGCTGTTACAAACATGATTTAGAAGTTGCACCAGTAACTTGGTTATATTACATGAATTGATTGAAGCAGTTATTTAGTGAGCATAATTATGAGGTTCTTTCTTGGATAAGCAATATAAGATCTAAATGGTTATCTCATGCGAGTTTCTCTACCATGTCTCTCAGAGGATGATCGGAAGAGACTGTAGGGTACATAATGTCTTGGGATATCTACCTGTTAGAAATATTTCCTGCTGTCTTTGTGCCCCTTATGTTTCATTTTACTCTTGGATGCATTAGAAGGATAGGTGGGCTGAAGCCATTAGACTTGATTCCCACTCCAAATTATTTACTGGTCAATTGAATGCGGCGTTCTTCTCATGTGTAGAACCAAGAATAACTGGCTATCTGAAAAAAATTCTCTTGCTTGTATAATTTCTTTTCTCGGCATTATTGATACTGGTACATATTATTCTTTATTATGAGACAGGACATTATGTTGCTTCCCAATATATTTGTTTTTATTATATTAAATTTTAATCTACTCAGATACGTTATGTTTGTGGAAAGTTTTGACGTGCTCTTCTAGGCTGCAGGAGTACGATCAATGACCTTTCACCCTGATGGACGGACTCTGTTCTGTGGACTGGATGATAGCTTGAAGGTTAATCTCCTGACATTCTGCATTGCTCTAATTGTATTGTTGAAACAAGCAATTCTGATGATTTTTGACCACCTTTGACCTGAAGGTTTACTCATGGGAGCCTGTAATTTGTCACGACTCCGTTGAAATGGGATGGTCGACTTTAAGCGATCTCTGCATACATGATGGGAAGCTTGTAGGTGGTGCCTATTACCAAAACTATGTTGGTGTTTGGGTTGCAGATATTTCGGTAATTACCTTGATCACTGAAGCTTAAGTCAAACTTTTACATGGTTTCAATTTAGGCTTACAGTTGACCCTTATGTTTCAAGATCAGTTTTTGCCATTGGTTTTACTCTTTGTTTTACTTTTGTGCTCTTACCTGTCAGCTTATTGAGCCCTATGGAGCTGGTTTAACTCCAGAGAGACAAAGTAACTTGGAGCAGAAACAGGAACATGTGGAGTGTCGTCTAGAAAGAGTAGGAAGCAACAGAAGTTCTAATTCAAGTCTGCGCTGCACATCACCTGACATTGATTCCAAAGAAATAAAGAACATATATGTGGATAGTAAGTTGTTTTTGCATCCTCCTCTCAAAAGCAAAAACAGACCATGAAAACTAAAAAGAAAATTAACAACCTGGCATTAAGGAACTCTAAAATTGTCATCTTGTTCAAGTATAACCATACACATAGGGTGAAAGAGAATGGTCTTGGGTAACTTATTACCTGATATCAAATCCAACTTGATGTCTGTGTTCTGATGGTTAGCTTGAATAAACTTGGTCATTAGGTTGAACCAACTTGTTCTGTCTTTTTAGGTTTAGTAGCTCTAACATGCAATGTTGGGTAATTGGAAGATCTGACATTGCCACTGATGTACTCTTATATAGAAGGATTTGATGAATATTGTCGTAGTTCTTCATTAGTTATTAAAATGCAACTTTTTATTGGATAACTCTTCTACTTCATCTAGTATCACAATTATCAATTTACATGTCCACATTTATCGCAGTTCTAATTTCTATGCACTTAAAAATTCATTTTGCAGGTGAAAATCCAGTAACCATAAAGAAAGTTACTTCTCATTCTCCAAAAGTGGTTCCCCCTTCAGATTATAAGGAAAACAAGAAACAGTCGAGCCAAAAGCTTAATTCTACCATTGATTTACCTGCAAAAACTAATGGATTGGCAGTAAGTAAATCATTTATCGTCCCCAGTGTTGTGCCTCGTGATATTCCAGAGGCAAAGAACTTGGATACTTGTAGAAGGGAATCTATTACTGCTAACAGGGCAAGTGGTGGTATATCACAAAAGCCGTCTCACATAAAGCGCCTGTCCAACAACAAATTCGATATGGAGAAGATTTCTGTGACTCTCGAGTCTGAATCTGCTGACAAGTTGACTTGTACAGTAGATTGTAAGAACGAATCAGATATTGATAGCAGGCATATGACAGATAATAGTTCCAGGGAGTGTTCTGAGGCAAAAGATTCAGCTGTCAAGCATGATGGAGAAAAGCCAGAGAAAGTATCATTGCTACCACCGCTAAATAATCAGGAGAACCGTTAGTTCTAAAATACTCTTTATTTGAATCGGCTTTTGAGCCCTATTGTTTGTTTCCATGTTGCATGCTGTTCTGCTTCTGCATTCTTCCTCTATTATTCTTTTCTAGGTTTTCTGCTAATTTTGGACTGTTGATTTTTACTCTACTTGTAGGTTTCTTCATCTTGAAGGAAATAACAAAATTTGAACTATACATAATTCCAGTCTGGTCTTTCACTAGTTCAGAGATAAGATTGTCTTAATTTAATTATTTTATACCTGAGTAGTGGTTTGATGTATGATGTTTTTTGAAAAAATCATAATTAGCTTGCAAATCCTGCATTCTGAATGATCATCGTTTGCTTTTGTCTGATACTTCGTAAGCCGCTGTGTCCACTTCCTGGTTTGGCGACATTTTAGTTCTTTAGTAATGGTTTAAAGTTCTAACTCAAAAGTAATGCTTTACAGTTTTGTATTTGGTCTTTCCGTGCACATGCAGATGCATAGGTTACAAGCATGGCAACAAATATTGACTTTATTTCCATTATGTTTCAGGTAATGTGGCCTTGGAAGGCAGGAAAGAGTTAAATCCGGTTAAATTTGTGAATGGAGGTTGGTATCTGATAAAATTATATTATAACAAAAGGAATTTTAAAACTTATTTTTAAAGTAAAAATTCAAAAGAATTCTAATCAATCCTTTGTTTAAAATGGCAGTGGCAGTAGTGCGAGGAAGGACACGCAGTTTGGTTGAGAGGTTTGAGAAAAGAGAAGGGTTGAACATGGATGATATCCTTAAGCTAGATGCGGTGTCTCATTCTAAAACTGAGGAAGTAGAAATGTCCCCTTTGGCACCTTCCTGTTGTAAAGATGAGGAACCAGAAACCTTCATTGAAAAAAGAGATGAGGAACCAGAAACAACCCCTTCGACAGCTTCTCGTTGTAAAGCAGAGGAAGCAACACGCCCTTTGCCTCCATCTCATTCTGGAATCGAGGAAGCAAATGCATGTACTTTTCCAGCTTCTCAACATGAAGTTGAGGAACTAGAAGCATCCAATAAGCCAGATTCTAAGTTTAAATCTGAGGAAGTAAAAACAACCCATTTACCAGCTTCTCATGTTGATAAGTTAGAAGCATCTCCTATGCCAGCTTCTCAGTTTGAATCTGAGGAAGTAAGATCATCTCATTTACCAGTTTCTTGTTCCAAAGCTGAGCAATTTGAAGCATCCCCTAAACCAGCTTCACAGGTTAAATCCGAGGATGTAAGAAAATCCCGTTTACCAGCTTTTCGTTCAAAATCTGAGGAATTAGAAGCATCCCCTGTGCCATCTTCGCAGATTAAACCTGAGAATGTAAGAAGATCCCGTTTGCCAGCTTCTCGTCCTAAAGTTGAGGAACTGGAAGCATCCCCAATGCCTGTTTCTAAGTTTAGGACCGGAGCAAGATCATCCCGTTTGTCAGCTTTTCGTTCAAAAACTGAGGAAGCTAAAACATCACGTTTATTAGCTTCTCGTTCTAAAGCTGAGGAAGCACAAACATTCCGCTTGTTGTCTTCTGGTTCTAATGCTGAGGAACCATTAACAGCCCCTTTGCTGGTATTGAGCTTGTGCCACCTATACTTGATTGTTTCTTACGTGATTCTGTTCTGTTGATATGTTGATATTGCTTGGGTCTGTGTATCAGACATACCTTTATGTTCTAAGTAATGGTGCAAATGCTGATATACATGTCCTGCACTGTGCTAACTGCTAAGTAAATTGTGCAAGCCCAAAAAACATCTTTAATAGCTTAAAGTGCTTGTTGATTTTGTGAGTATAGGAAATTCTAGTTAGTGAAAGTAGAGAACTTAACAGATAATATACTTGTACAGTGTCTTACAGAGTTACCATTGTAAGGAGTTGGTATATTATCATTTTATAACTTTTTCTTCATGGTAGAACTCCACAAGTCAATTCTTTGATTAAGCTTTGAATTTGATTATTTTGAAGCGCAAACGGTGTTTTAAATGAAGCTCTTTTTCTCGTTTTCTCCACTTGTGGGAAGTTGTGAACCTTTAACTCCTTTGGTCTCAGGCTCTCACCCTCTCCTCTTTGTGATGTGGAGAATTTTCACAAAAATAACCACATTAATAAATATTAAAAATAAAGAGAAGATATTTTTTTTCTCTGCTTCCCAGCTTTGTTTTCCCCTTCCATCTCGGAAGCGGAGACATGGTAATGGAGGTGGAGTTAGGGTCAAAACTGATTTCACTTGTAACACTGACTCTATTGCAGCTTTCTCTTTCAATATTTCAATCTATATTTGGTAAACTAGATGATGGTTGGCTCGTGCAGTAATTACAACATTGGCCCAACTCTTTGTTTTTTTCATACATGCAGAATACAGATCAGCAGACTATTGCACGGCGTGAGTCAGCTCAGAATGATAATGTTGTTATTGAAGATCTTATGCAGAGCCATGATGTGCTATTAAGTTCATTTAGATCTCGCCTGACAAAGCTGCAGGTAACATTTAGCTGCTGATCGTTTGTAATTGAAGCTTCTGGTTATGCGTTTCAAAACAGTATGGCATGCAGACTTCGTAGGAAATTTGGAGATCTTTCTGTTTGATACTTAAGATATAGGAAATCTGTTTGTCATTTTGTAATGCTTGAAGCCTGTGACAAGTATAGTCTGTTAACCTCTCAGGTAGTTCGTCACTTTTGGGAACGGAATGACATTAGGGGTGCTATAAATGCCTTGAGGAAGTTGCCAGACCATTCCGTGAGCATTCATTGAAACTTCTCTGTCATGGCCTCTTCCCAAATATTGTATTTGACAAATAGTTTAACTTGTTTCTTAAATTTATATCCTGTTGCAGGTACAAGCTGATGTTGTTAGTGTCCTCGTAGATAAAATGGAGATTATCACATTGGATTTGTTTTCCTGCTTGCTGCCTGTACTATTAACCTTACTTGATAGTAAGGTAGAAAGGTAAGTCGTGATGCAACTCACTTATTTAATTGTTTGCTATGTATTGACTTATTTACCTCCTCAAAGTCATAATAGTTTACCTTCATACTCCACTCTCTTGATCGTCAAAAATTGTGACATGTCTGCCTCTGCTTCCACTTTGACATTCCTTCAAATATTATCTAAAGTGCTGCTCTAATAATGACTACCTTATACGTGGTGATTATTATTTTATTTTTTATACCATTATCTAAGGGGTGACCAATAATGCCATTTATGGTTTTGTTTTTCTGGAAAATAGCTTTATTGGTTTTTCCCTCTCCATCTTGTGGAACTAAAAGTTTTATCAAATATGGAAATAAATAAATTTGGAAGGCTGGAACCAAAAAGAATGAACAATGACATACAGGTCTTCTCAAACCTTGATATTTTATGTGGTTTTGTTATCAGTGTTTAATGTGGTTCTGAATTGGTCCAATTGAAGCTAAGAAGATAAAAGTGATTTTCTCAGATGGTTTAGCAGCTTTAAGTTTCATGGTTTTGTCTATGTGGATGTGGTAGGGTTGCCTTACACTTATTTGATTTTATGGAATTCTACTGTTAACATTTTTCCCGATTCCACTGTTAAATTTCACAGTTCTCCCTTGTTTAAAAAAAGTTTCTTTTTTACATGTTGGATGCTTTGTCCTTTTTGTCCTTCCTCCCACAGGCATGCAAATGTTTCCCTGGAGCTGCTGTTGAAACTTGTTGCAGTCTTTGGGCCGGTAGTTCGCTCAGCCGTTTCAGCACCTCCATCTGTAGGGGTTGATCTTCATGCAGAAGAAAGGTAATGTTGCTTAACTTGATTAGGCAGCTCACTTTTCATTTTTGCTTGGATGATAATGAATACAAAATACTTGCATGTCTGGCTGTCTCTAATTTCTTACACTGTAAAACAGAATCCAATGCTGCAAACAGTGCTTTGCCTATCTCCAAGACATACAGAAAGTACTTCCAGCACTTACTAGGTAATTAAGAATCCACTTTTTACTTTTCATTATAATGATTACTCTTATGATTTTATTTTATTGGTGGGTCAATTCATGCTCTCTGGATTTGGGATAGAGTTGCTAGATTTCAGTTAGAATTTCTAAGTCGGGAAAATGACTAGTAGCGCCACACCATGTTTGAGAATCATCAATTAAAGGTGTTGAAAGCAAGCTTCATAGTCAATGATGCACAACAAACTTCAAACTTAGTAATGAACATCTTTAGGTTCTGGCTTCATTGGACAAGGGATATTAAAGGGTGGATTTCCAATCATTTTCATCCATCTTCAGTTTTGTACATTGAAAGATGTTTACTTCCATCATAGAAGCTTACCGATCCGTGTCCCGAAGCTTCATGATATGGTGTCTGAATATGTTTGGTTTGGTGGGCAGGGACCTAAGGCTTGATTTCTAATCGATAGGTGTGCGTTGAACTTTTTAAATATTCAAGATTGATGCAACTTGTTGTCGATTAGAATTCTTGTTGATATCTTTACCTCCTTTTCTTACATATCTAAAGCAGCTAGAAGCCCAGTCTCCTTGTGTCTTGATTTGGTTGGCTACTCAATTTTTGCTTACATTCTATTATTGTAGGAGAAGTGGTCTGTTGGCAAAAGGTGCATTACAATTAAATCTCCTACTTCAAGAATCGTGAATCGTAGTCCAGTTTATCATACAACAGAATGGAAGTTAGCTAATATAGATATTATCGAACTGGTGGGCGCTTTTTGGTCTCCCACAATTTTGTTCATTGGATTTCCACGCTTGCTACCATTTTAAACAACCTTGTAATAGCGGAAAACAGGCAAGAAGGAGATGCAATGTCTGTCCTCGGCCGCTGCAACTGGTTTGGGAGCAACTGTACAATTGTCAGACATATAACCTTTTGGTGATGACAAATGGCTGTCTTATTTCAAATACGGCATGAACATATTTAAAGTTCCTGGCTGTATGTATCCATATGTAAGTTGTGTACATGTATCTGTAATAGTAAAAATTGGATGTATATTACATCATTTTATCAATGAAGCATATGTTCATACGCCTTTGCTTCTCTTGCTATCGAAACTCAAAATATTGTATTTTGTTCTCTTGTTTACTATAATGTTTCTATGGTCAACTGGTGCAATATTAGAAGAAGAATTAAAGTTGATTACTGAGTTACTGATATTCGAAATGGCAAGACACTAGACATCAATGAAATGGACAACCAGCCAAAGGTCTCGGATGTATACAATAAAGTGAATGTCTATAGAAGGTTACAACTTACAAGTATAAATAGAAAGTACATTCACAAACTTTAATCCCTTTCGCACAATAGCGCAACAGAATCTGCGCTTAGCTACAATTTTTGGTTGATCTTCTAATAAACATGTCAAATATTTTCTCGACTATTTACGTAGATAAGTTTTGGAGAATCTTCTAAAATTTCGACAATGGTAGATCCAATAATGAGTTAGCGGGTTTGGCAGGATTCAGTAGTGGAATAAAATTATATAGGCCAATTATATATGTATATCCAAACGCTAAAAAAACAGAAATAAATTCCGGAATTGCCATCCCTTCTAGATCTGAAGGAAAGAAAACTGTGTTAAAGAAGGCATTGGAGCATCAAATGACGCACCTTATTTGAAAGGTATTTTAATATTGACCCTAAAAGAACCCAAGTCCATACACTAAAGTATCATTGACGGGCGTTCATGGTTTGGTTTGGTTTGGATCGATTTTTTCCTAAAAAAAATCAAATCATGTAAGTCGATTTTTCAAATATTAGAACCAAACAAAACCAATTAAGTCAGTTTTTTCTCGATTCGGTTTATGTAGGATTTTGTCGGTTTTTCGATTTTTTCGATTATTTGTCGGTCTTTTCTTAAATATAAGGCATACACTATCAAACACATATTCCGGTAACCACATTTTAAACGTAACACTATCAAATCAATTACCCTTTGAGAAATCTATTATTTACTAAAATATATTGATGATAATTGAATCAAATAGTGATGAATAATTTAAGGACTCAATTAAAATTATATTTTTTTTAAAACACGAAATGAATTCTTACATTTAACAAAAGAAAACTACCAATCAAACTAGAATATAAATGTAAAGAACTGTAGTAAAAGTACAAACGAATAACATTCACCATAAAATTTTTGAAACTTTATATAAAAATATACATATATATAGGTGTAATAATAAATTTGAAATAGCTACTCCCATAGTCGGTTTGGTTGGGTTTTTTTCGGTTATTTTTTGATTAAAACCAAAACCAAACCAAATTTGATCGGTTTTTAAAATTCAAAACCAAAACCAAAATAAACCAAACCAAAAGGTATCGTTTTTTGGTCGATTTGGTTTGATTTTCGGTTTGGTTCGATTTTTCGGGTTTTTATGAACACCCCTAAATTCATTGTAAACTAAGTTGTATCATTGTTTTGTTTTTTTCCTTCATTTTTGTTGGTTATTCCGTATTATTGTTTGTGCAGGAATAATTAATATATTTCTCTTCACAGATTAGACATATAAGTTTAAAAGCTATATATATATATATACATATATATATATATATATATATATCATCGAATTATGTTGATTTAGAATAACAAATTAATTTTTATTAAAACGTTTAATAAGAACTTAAAAAATAAAATAGTAGTACGTATTAACTTACTCCTATATAAATCAGTTGTATAGCACTGTATATGTATGTAAAAATTAATCTCATTGGGCCATTAAATTAGAAATCACTCACGTCATGCCACGTGTAACACGACAATAGTCCATTCCACGAATGGATATACGTTATGGGGAAAAAAGAATGAACATACGTCATTTTTAAAACTTCAGGGATCATTTTAGTTTATAAAAATTAACACTTTGACCCCAACAGTAAAGAAAATGTCTTCCACTGTTCGTCCTGCAGAGGTGCAGAGTCCGAGAGAGGGAGAGAGATTTTTGTTTCAGGTGAACCAAAATTCTCGAGAAACAAACAGTAATCTCCATGTTTTTCTCTTCCAATAACAACCATTTTTCATCAATGATTTTCGTCCTTTTTCCTCTCTTTTCCATACTTCTTCACTTGAATTCCCTTATCTTCAACCTTCTCAGAATTCCGTCAACCCTTTTTCTCTCGCTTTTTCTTCCCTAACCAAAATTACCACAAGCCCAGAAAATTCTGAACACACACAAAAAAAAAAGAAGGAATTAAAAAGCTGAACTTTTCAGAAATCAACCTTCTAACCTTGCACTTTACGTCCAGGAAACCACCTTTATTTGAAAAAATCATGATTTCCCATTATCTTCAATCCCCAAAAAGCAGTTTTCCCCCTCCTTTTTTGTAATTCCCGGTGATATTTTGCCATCGTGGTGGTTGTTGCTAACGTGCGCCGGGTGCTGAGATTAGAGAGACTTGGTGTCAGGTCGGGTCGGGTCAAATTAGAAACTGTAAGGGTGGGACATTGTTTTTGTCTGGAAATATCTGAGCCGTACACGTGGAGGTTCTGGATTGTTTGAGCCGTTTAATGGAGGGGGAAACAATGGGTGTGGGGCCCAGGAACATGAATTGGGGTACGTGGGAAGAGCTTATACTTGGTGGCGCTGTTCGCCGACATGGGACGAGAGATTGGAACGTCGTCGCATCGGAGCTCCGTGCCCGGACTGTATATCCTTATTGCTTTACCCCCGAGGTTTACACTTATTTACGTTACGTGCCCCTATCATATTATGATAGTGACAACACTCCTTTTGTTTATTTTAGTCTGTTCGTAATCTCCGCTTTTTTTTCTTCCGTTATGGAAGAATTATTGTCCTTTGTCGGGTATTTGTTTTGTTTTTTTATATATCTCCTTATCTATTTGATTTTGTGGGACCCATCTCACAGGAATAATTAAATAGGATAATTCATTAGTAATAAAAAAGTTTCAATATAAGCGAGACAACAACCTTATTTTTGAATTATGTCTGGTCCAGGTGGAGAATATCATGAAATCATACATACACTCACTACATGCACCAAAGCAATAAGTAAATAACATGTTTTTTCTCGAAATCTATCACTTAATCATGATTAATTTATTCCTAGCTTAACTTATCAATGACTGTTAAATTATCATAGTTTCTGAGTAAATTTTTCCCGTTGAGTATCCCTCAATGCTACAAATCTTCTTTGTAGCAGCAGTGGAAATTTTAGAAAACAAAACTACTTTTTTGGATAAATAGTGAATTGTTTTGTTGTGTAATTATGTCACTGTCTGACTCTGTCCTAGCAAAATTGAGTAGATAGAATTACAAAATTATTGTTGATGTTAGGAACTTAATCACGTGGCAGGAAGAATAGGTTACCATAATCTGAAGCTTTTGGTGGGTCATAATGGTATTGGGCAGAGAGCCAGGATTTCAAGTTTATGGGTTCGAGATTCTAATTGTTTTAAGTTACTGGGTTCTAAAGTAATAATTTATATATATTCAATGGATTTTTTAAGACAAATACAGGGTTTGAACCAAAGCTACTGGGTTCGCCGAACCCGCTGGCAGCACTCTAGCTCCGCCCCTGGTATTGGGGTAGCCCAAACTTTGTTTTCATTAGTTAATATGTGGCTACCAAATAAACAGGCGACCCCAATGAACATTGGGATCTTTTTAGTTTGTAGTTTAACACATTTTATATGTTTATGATTCTTGGTTGCTTTACGTTTTTATTCCCACTAACCAGAGATAAGGAAACCATGAAGTATAGTAACTCTTTTTAGTTTTAGTGCGCTGCTGACCTATGAATAGAGGGGTCGCCATTAGGAAATGAATAGAACTGTAACAAATCAACTTCACTGCCTTTTCTTGACCTTGTTTTCTTCATTCCTAAGTTTTCCATACCTTTATCCATACTCTATGATATGCTGATATGATTCATTGACGAAAAACTTAACTACAGGCCTGCAGGACCAGGTACGAGGAGTTACGTAAGCGCTACTCTGGCTGCAAGTGAGTCAACTTCTTCATCTGTATGAGCTTATTAGTTTATTCATGGATCTGTTACCACCTCGACACATATATGGAAGTTTTATATCCATCTTATGGGGTGTACAATTTCTTGAGTTGTTTTATCTTATAAATGCACTACTAGCTTAATCCCTCGCCTTTGGAATGGATTCATGACCAATGTGCTACTTGTTTAACTTTCTTTTGGCCAGTGCTTGGTTTGAAGAGTTACGAAAGCGACGAGTTGAAGAGCTGAAGCGGGAATTGGAGAGATCTGAAAGCTCCATTGGGTTAGTAAATATGTTGCTTCCCTGTTTTAAGTTGATAAGTAAATACTTGCTAATAATTCCTGGCATTTTGAAGTTCTTGGCCACACTGAAACTGAATGCATTTCTATGGAGAAAATTAATTAAAAAAATATTTGTCACCTCGCGTAATAATATTTTTTGCTCTCATAAACCTCCTTCCCCACAAAACTCACTGTTCTGTGGCCCTCAATAAATAAGAGAAAATAAATCTGGAGAAGTGCAAGAAAGGATAAAGAAGAAAGTATCAGGAAATGCGGCATGTTATCTTGTGATGTTTGGCATAAACTTAGGCTCCATAAATGAATCTGATAATTTTGTCACTTTTTTCTTCATCTGAATGGCATAAAAATCCTGTTCCATGAGCCAAATAGTTAATACATATATGCAATGAGTAGTCTCTTTGCCCCATAATTTTCTGTTTCCTCAACACCGTGTTTCCCATATATTATCTCTAGTGGTGGCAAAATAGTTTAAAAAAAAAGACAGTTATCCACCCATATTATCAATTAAAAAAGGGGTTGAATAATGAACTTTTAAAAACGGGTCAAATATGAATAAGAACCATATTATCTACTTAGAAAATGGATAACCAATGTATAGCTAATTGGTTTAACTTTTACATTTATAAAGCCTCAAATTGGAGTTCCTCAAGTTTGGTAGACAAGGATTTCTCCCAAAAGTAATCATACTCAAGAAGCGATGGATAATATGGATATCCATATTAATCCACCGGTTAACCCGTTTGCATTACCCGTTTTCAACCCGCCCATCTCCGACCCATGACCCGCACGTTTGCCACCCCTAATTATCTCTATGCTCATTGTCAGGTTTCTTGAGTCAAAGATTGAAAGCCTAAAGGCTGAGAGGGAACAATCTGGTCAGATAGACTATGGATCGAGTCGCACTGAATCTCCTGCTCCTCCTACAAAATCAGAAGATATTGAGTCTTTTGTGAAAGATGAAGCAAAAGATGGGCTGTCTGCTGGCAGCTTTACGCTTGATATTAGAACAGACCAGTCCCCTGAGTCTCAGGTTCCCACCATACCCTCAACAGATGTGAAGCTAGAACGTTCAGAGTCTTGTGAACGGGACAAAGTTCCAAGTACAAGCAAGGTGACAGACGCTTCCAATGGAAATGGAGGGGCTGTAAGGAAGAGAAGAGGTAAGAGGAGAAGAAAAGACACCGTTTGGGATGCCAAAGAAGGGAGCATCGAGGAGAGTGACAATGTATGTTCAACCAGTCTCGCCTCCACTTCTCACTGTAAAGAAGCATTAACCAGTTGTGAACAAAGTATTAGGCATTCAGCAGCAAGTGATCATAGAGGAGGTTTATCTAGGTTTAGGAACGATGACTTGATGAGGATTTTCACTTCTATTACGCAGCATGAAGCTGCTATGGTCTTCAGGCATCGTCTTGATAGTCAGAAGAGAGCAAGATACAAGAAAATGATAAGGCGACATATGGATATCGAGACAGTTAAATCAAGACTGGCGAGTTGGTCAGTCAAAACACCAGGTGAACTCTTCAGAGATTTCCTTCTGCTAGCCAATAATGCCATGGTATTTTACTCGAAGAGGACGAGAGAATACAAAGCAGCAATGGCTTTAAGAGACATTGTCACTAGAGCATATCGGGAACATTACAGAGGCTCTTACTACAAAGCTACATCTTCCCTCCTTCCGTTTCCAACAATTGGTAATCCACCTGGGAAGCCACGAAGTGTTCGCCCTCGCCCTTCTAAAGACAAACTTCAAGCCAAGTATGGCAACAATGTGAAAGACAATATTGCTGGAAAACTAGGAAGACAGAATCATAGACCAGGTGATGCTGATTCTAAAGTACTATTGCAATCTTTGTTATCAGCTAAGAAGGGCTTCAAGAGGCCTGGAAAAGTCAAGCGTGGACCGATTCTCGAGTCTGTTAAACCACAAACTAAAGTACAAGCTAAGGAATCCACACAACATAATAGTATTAAGCTTAAAGAGGACTGTCGAATCAAGCCTGTAACCAAAGAAAGGAAAAGGGCTCGGCAAAAGTGATTTGAGTTTCCATAATCCTTAGTTACTTTATCCTTTTTCTTTCTTTCTTTTTCTTTGTATAGAAATTCCCTTTTCATCTTTCTATTTTCTGTGGCCATTTTGCGACTGGGCTTCATCTTGAAAGAGGAGAAATGCAGATGTAATACTAATAAAGCAGTGATAATCAGCTTCCAATTAGTTTCCATCTAAGTATTACCCATAAATGTGTTACTCGCCCAAAGTGATATATTTATTTAAGGGTTAAAATATATGTAAACTAAACATTAACCGATTAAAAAGGCTGGTTTAACGTGAGCCGCATCACTACCTTATGCTATCACATGTGTTTGTCTCATAAACGATGAACAAATTCTTTTGCACAACTTTGAAAATACTGACAAAGTTTAAACAGTGGCCTAAGAAAGGATTATTGGTGTAAATCAGCTACTCTGAAGTTTAGAGTGGCTGATTTACACCAATTAGGGGTGTGCATTCGATTTATCGATTCGATTTTGACCCTTATCGATAATTACTCATCGATTATCGATTTGTACATATGCTTATCGTTATCGTTTCAATAAGGTTTCGATTTTTTCGATTTCGATTTATCGATTTTTGGGGCTTATCGATTACACCAATAAGAAAATTTGCGGGATTCAACGAAAAGTATATCGCTAAAAACACACATAACTAATATGGACAAAAAGAAGCTAAAATAAGAAGAGCACCGTTTATAACATAAAAATTGTGTCAACAAGCACATGCAACGAAACTAAAGCAAGCGATCAAATGTATGCCACCAACACTCCAACGGTATAAAAAAAACAAAAAATAAAAAACCAAAATACATCATCACGGCTAATTCTGTTTTCCATTAATTTGAATTGCATTCCCTTGAGCTTTAAATATAATCATTCCTTAAATGTGGTAGAGAAAATAATAGGGTTAGGGACTTAGGGTAAATAAAAGAGTATTATAGAATAAAGGTAAAATAAATTTATTTTTTTAAAAAAAAAATTTAAAAAAATTAATAAATTACTGTAGCTTATCGGTTTATCGATAAACCGAAAACCGAAGAGGACAAAATCGAAATCGAAATTGATAAATTGATAAGGAAAATTTTGAAACCGAAATCGAAGTCGATAAACCGATAACAAATAATCGATTCGATTTATCGATAAACCGATTCGAATGCACACGTCTGAAGGCAATAGTAAATGGGCTCTTTGTGGAGCAAAATGGTAAAAATAGTGCAGGCTTGCTAGTTTTCGATTTGATCATTCAAAAATAGCCAGTGCTTGCAAAGTGAATGAAAAATAGTCACTATTTGGTCTAGCATAATATACTGGAACTCTGGTATATTATGCTGAAGTTCTAGTATACTTATGCTGGAACTCCATTATAATATACTGGAGTTCTAGTATACTTATGCAGTATGTTTATGCTGGAGCTCCAGTATATTATGCTCTAGTATTTTTTAGATTTTGAACAGTGTTTTTGTTAGATTTATCTAAACATGAAAAATGTGTAAATTTCAATTACTTACTATTTTTGAATGACCACTTGTAATATGATAATTTTTGAATTTCTTCCAGCAAAATGTCCACTTGTACGGAAGCCCAATTGGTTTGGGAGTAAATTTGAAGAGGCACAGGCGCTACCCCAATTGGTTTGGTACAAGATTTCGAATTTAACTTGTTAAAGAAAAGAAGTTAAAGAGTGATTGTGTTACATATTTGGAGTTTGAACTTTGCAAATTATACAAATTACATTCGGAAAACATGTGGTTCAAGTTAGGATGGATCTTATGCACTTTATAAACTATTTCATCATTGCTCGAGTTCATTTATGTTAAAAATATATCGTCCAATAAAAATAAAAAGAAAGGGAAAATGTAAGAGGTGAAAAGCTTGCAGTACTAATATTCTTACATACGTTTTTTTTTTTTTTGCTTGAAGACTAGCAACATCTTATATTGGTCTTTTAGTTTCTTTGAATATCAAATTTGAATTTTAACATTCAACGTAGCATGTAATTTTTTTCAATTTCTTATGCTTTTTTTAACAAAATTTACAGTACAATTTCGACATGTATAACCTTCCAGGTTATCCTGCAAATATTACCTTTAAAATCCAAAAGATTACAACTCTAATCTCCGCTGATCCCATCATTACAAATCTTTTTTCCATTTGACCAGATCCTGTGGTTTGCCTAATTAATAAGCGTGTGCAAAAATATTAAAATTATGTGATCAATACCTTCTGCAGTGTACAACTGTTGGACAAGAATGTGATTTGTCATCAACAATGTAGTATTTACTATTTGATTTTCTCAATAATTTAAAAAAAAAATATTTATTGGATACAAATATAGGATCATATTTCATTCTTTAAATCCGAACTCACGAGTTGCGGTTCAAATTGTAACGTATTTCCTCTGGTCCACTTTAATTGATTTTTTTAATTTTTTTTTTGGTCCATAATATTTGATTTTTTCAGATATGAAGAAAAATTAACTTCTTTTTTCCAAAGTTGTCCTTGGAGTAAAGAGTCTAGGAGAATTTGTTGTATTCTTAATGAGCAAATTAAGGTTAATATAATCAATTTTATTATTAATTAATGTTAAAATGTAAATTTCTTAATATATTTAAAAAGAGCCAAAAATTTAATTAAAGTGGATCGGAAAGAATAGCTATTATGTTGTCCTTTTGAGACGGATCATCTTCATCGATCCACGGTTTTGCTGTAGGCGTAGCAATTACTCCTATTGTTTCAATATTTTGTGTCTTAGTTTGAGTGGAAACGAAATTTAAGAAGGTAAGAAAGAATTTAAATCTTATGGTCTTAAATGTAAAATATGTAATGTATAATAATGCCCGTAAATCTTGTGATATTAAATATGTCAGGTGAAAAGTTAGAGTTAAAAAATTAAATATAAAAAGATACATTTTTTTTGAAATTGATTAAAAAGGAAAAAAGAAGACACATAAATAAATTAAAACGGATAGAATATTGACGTGCTACCAACTCTATGAAAAAAACATCACCAAATCACATATCCTCATCAATAAATTAAATAGATAAACAAAGAACTGCCCCAACTGTGCCAATAGCCAAACACCTCATGGCATAAATAATTAGCGGTTAAAGGTGTGATTTTCATAAATAGGTCTTATTTATCCCCTGTTTATGTTTTCTATCAAAAATATCCCTACCGTTATATATTAGGGTCATATTTAGCCTTATACGTTAAAAACTCCATCCCTTCTTTTAAAATCCGGCAAAGGGCCAAATATACTCCTCTACTTTTAAAAATTGAAAAAAAATATTTTTCAAAAACAAAAATATTTTGTTGAAAATAACTTTTTCAGTTTTTAAAAAACGAAAATATTTTGTTAAAAAATGATTTTTTTTCTGTTTTTCAAAAAAAAAAAATTCAATTTATATAAATTTGTTTTTTCAGTTTTTACAAAAAGAAAATCTTTAAAAAAACTGAAAAAAATGAAGAAAAAATATTTTTCAAAAACGAAAATATTTTGTTGGAAATATTTTTTTTGTATTAAAAAAACAAAAATATTTTGTTAAACTGAGTAGATACTGAAAAGATTTTGCAAAATAAATTGTAAAAACTGAAAAAAATCATTTTTTAACAAAATATTTTTTTTGTAAAAACTGGAAAAAAATGTAAAAACTGAAAAAAAATATTAAGTTTTAAAAAAATATTTTCGTTTTTTTAATACTGAAAAAAATATTTCCAACAAAATATTTTCGTTTTTTGAAAAAAAAAATTCTTCATTTTTTTCAGATTTTTTTTTTGAAAAACAGAAAAAATAATTTCGTTTTCTTAACAAAATATTTTCGATTTTTAAAAACTGAAAAAGTTATTTTCAACAAAATATTTTCGTTTTTGAATTTTTTTTTTCATTTTTTTTTATTTTTTGAAAGTAGAGGGCTATATTTGGCCATTTGCCGGATTTTAAAAGAAGGAATAGAGTTTTTAATGTGTAAGGGTAAATATGACCCTAATATATAACGGTAGAGATATTTTTGATAGAAAAAGTAAATGGAGGATAAATAAGACCTATTTATGATAGTAGAGGAACTAATCAGACCCTTAACCGAATAATTAGTAAATAATTGGTGAGAGAGACTATGGAATAAGATAGACATTAAAATAAAGGTTCATTTAGTTAAATTAGTTTAATAAAGTCCACATGTCAAAGATCAACTAAAACTCTAGATCTTTAATTTTGTGCAGCATAAATTACGCTAACAACCCTTGCAGTGTTAATTTCGGGGATTGTAAATTAGTTTTTGTTAAAGCTACTTAGATTTATAATTATATAAAAAAAAAAAACTAGGGATTCTACTACCTTAATTAAATGGGGATCAGTTGAACCATGCAGAAACCAAATAATCTAATTAAGCAGGGGTGTACATGGATCGGGTTGGTTCGGTTTTTATCAAAACCGAACTAAACCAACTATATCGGTTTGGATTGGTTCGGTTTTGTCGGATTTTTCGGGTTTTCGGGTTTTTTTGTTACATGAATATTATTTCAATCTTACTTTGTTAAAATTATAGATAAGTCTTTAATAAGTGAATATATGTTTAATAAATATGGAAAAAATTGACAAATATATGATCTATTAATAACACATGATAGTTATTTTCTTAGTCGTCTAACAATAATTTTTCGTTAATTTACGCTTTCAAGGTTAATACATGAGAGGATCCCAAATATTTCTACATTTTCTAAAGAAAATTCACTATAAAGTCTTAAAAATATAAATAAAATTTATATATTTATATGACGGTTTGGTTCGGATTTTTTTACTCAATACCAAACCAAGTCAAACCAAACCTAGTCGGATTTTTTAATCGGTTTGGTTTGGTTTTTCGGTTTGGTGCGATTTTCCGGTTCGGTTTGAATACCCCTATAATTAAGGTAGATTCAACAGTTTCTTAGGAATTTTTATAGGGGTGAACAAAACATCATCATATCAAATTAATAAATGAATAACAAATAAATAAATAGAGAAATAGACTTGTCTGTATTCACGCATGTTACACATAGTTGAACTTTGTAAAGAGAATATGGAAATTGGAACAAGATAGATATTAAAGTAAAGCATCCCTTAATTATGCTACTTAGTTAATCAATAAAGAAAAACTGTGTGTCAGAGATCAACTTTAGATTTTAAATTGTTTTTAATGCAAGATTTGTCACTTAATAATGTTACCACATAGAGGGAAGGTTTATAAATTACTTTTTGTAGTAAACTAATTAGATTAAAAATTAAGGCTGCAACTAGGTATATATATAGGACATAGACATAACTAACTGCTCAATGAATATTTGGGCGGCTAACTGGTAATGTCAGATTATATATAAAAATAATTAGGGGGTGAATAAATATTTATTTTCCTGATGTCGAAGAGTTATTACTCTCACGCCCTCCCATAAATCCATCTGAGGCATATTAGGGAAAAATGCTAATAAATTAAATATGCACCTCCATATCTAGAATTTCATTAGCTATAATACCAGGACGTTTGACTTGATTAACACACTATGGTGCATTTTTTATGTCATTTTTAATAAATAAATAAATAGGGAATAGAGAAGTATATAACATTTTTTTTTGTTTCAAAAATGTAAATACACCTGCCGGGACCAAAAAAAGAGAAGAAAAATGGTACATACCTTTTTCCTTTTTTCCCCAACAACTTGTACATACCTAACCCTACATCAACGGTGTTAGGTTCAGTAATGCAGATTGGAGAGGAAAAGAAAAAACAAAAATACCAAAATATCTTTCACGAAACTCCAAAGGCTTAATAATACACCTTTCCCCTTGTATTGGGAAAAATTAAGTGCATATATAGAATTGATTGAAAAGTGACATGTCACGATAGGTTAAAGGATGACAATTGGCAAAGAATAATTAAAGAGGCACGAGCTACAACAGACACGAGCAAAAATTCAAGAGATTCAAGAAAGATAGATGCTCGGGCCTCTTTATGATCGAAGGTCAAGATAAGAGAATAAATCTGATAGCAAAAAAAGATATAGATACGTAATGTCAGTAATCAATAGGTATTAATTACAGAAAACATTAAGGAATCTGTAGTAAATCAAAATATGATTACCATTTATAACGTTACATTAAATGCCATTGATTGTCAATAATGGTTCTATTATGACAGAAACAAAACGTATTATCTAGAAATAGCTATAAAAAGGGGGAACTGATCATTTGTAAGGATACGAAATACTATTGGAATATATTGATTTACTTTATTTTCTACTCAGCTATTTTCTACATCGTTTATTCCTACTTTTATTTGATAATCAATAACCCGAGTTCTTCTTAAAATACGCTTTGATTGAAATTCTAATTTTTTATTAAACAAATTGGTTCCGTTACCGGGAATCTGATTATCTATTCTTTCCTAAATAAACCTTTTTTTTGGCCACATCAACCATGTTAAATATTAATAAAAACAACCAAAGAGACCATCAACTCCACGAGAATCCACAAGATGATCATACCCCGATTCCTTCCCCACCAAGCTCCCCTCGACAATCTCGGGAAGGAACTTCCGATGGATCTCAATTAAATGAAAATGCTCAATTGGAAAATGATGAGGCTAGCAACGAAGCATTGCAAAAGTTAATTGCTCAACAGGTCAGCAAAGCTTTAGAGGCTTTCGCTAACTAGTTGCCGGTTGCACCACCAACACCAACCCTAAATAACAACACTTTGGAGAGCCCTCGTTCTGGACTTGTTAACTCGGGCAGTGGTGGAAGCCCCAGCGAGTCTCGAGATGGAGAACCAGGTAACATAGTCAATTCTGATTTACAAAATTTAGTATTACCTTTGCAGAAACAACTCAAGGAGCAAAGTGACCGCATAGAGCAAATACCTGGAGTACCGCCTGTAATCAAGGGAATAGATATAGAAAAATATTCGCAACAACCTTGGAAGCCAAGTGCTGCTCCTCTCCCAGTTCCTAAGAAATTCAAGATGCCCGATATTCTAAAATACGATGGAACAACTGATCCACGAGACCACGTGACTGCATTCACAACTGGTGTAAAGGGCAATGACTTGACCAAATAGGAAATTGAATCAGTATTGGTAAAAAAATTCGGTGAGACACTCAGTAAGGGAGCATTAACATGGTATTCTCTTTTACCCAAAAATTTTATAAATTCTTTTGTTGAGCTTGCAGATTTATTTATTAAAGCACATTCGGGAGCTCAAAAGGTCGAAAAATGAATGGAAAATATTTTCAAAATAAAGCAAGGAGATTCAGAGTTGCTCAGAGAATTTGTAGACAGATTCCAACGTGAAAGAATGACGTTGCCACCCGTACCTAATAACTGGGCAGCTATAGCATTTACCAGCAATCTAAATGAAAAGAGTTCGGAGGCCACAAGACGACTCAAGGAAAGCCTACGAGAATTTCCAGCAACAACTTGGAATGACATTTACACCAGATACATCACGAAGCTGCGGATAGAGGAAGATACTATTACCCACCTTCAAAAGGAAGAAAGGGTAAGTTCAAGGCGTGCTGAAACTGAAAAAAGGTTTGGGAAAAAAATATACGAGCCTTACATGGGACCAACGGGAAAAGACACACGATCGAAAAAGGATAACTCAAGGTACAATCGTAGGTCGAGAGATAGAGAATCAGGTTCATCTTCAAGGTTCAGAAAATAGCGGGACATGCGGGAGATACACGGTGATGATAGAAGCTCTAAGGCGATGATTGGCAGTTACAGTTTTAATGTAAGCACTTCAGAATTAGTAGTGGTATTAAGAAACATGGGTGATAAGGTGCGGTGGCCAAAAGAAATGAGATCAAATCCAAATAGGCGTAACCCTGATCACTGGTGTGAATTTCATAACTATCATGGTCATAAAATGGTAGATTGTAGATTGCTACAAGGTGAAGTAGACCATTTATTAAATTAAGGATATCTTACCAAACTATTTAGTGAAAAAGGTAAGCAAGCATACATGAAGAATAGGCAGGAGCCTCCTAAACCTCCTTCTCCAAAAAGGACCGTTAACGTTATAAGCGGGAGCGAAGAAATTAATAGTATGACATATACGGCAGCCAAGAAAATTTCTAAAGTTACAGTTATACACGAGAAGCGGGTTCGACATGTTTTGGAGGAGGAAAGCATTACATTTGATGATGCAGACGCGGACGGCGTACCAATTCCACACAATGATGCACTGGTAATATCTCTACTTGTACATGATACTAACATAAAATGAGTTTTGATTGACTGAGGTAGCTCCGTGAACATCATTTTGCTAAGAGTATTTAGCGAGATGCAAGCTGAAGATAAGCTAGTACCCAAGGCACATACTCTATCTGGCTTTGATAATTCGAGCATCGTAACAGAAGGAGAAGTAATGCTTACAACATTCGCAGAAGGAGTTATCAAAGATACGAAATTTCAGGTGGTAGAGATGGATATGGCTTACAATATGATTCTCGGGAGACCATGGATTCACGAAATGGACGCTGTGCCATCTACCTTACATCAAGTCATAAAATTCCCATCACAGTGGGGAATCCATCAATACGTGGTGATCAACAAACTCCTAGGAGCATCAACTCTGTAGCAAATTCAAGCACAAAAAGAAGAAAAATAGCAATTACAGAACCCAGTGGAGGATGCTACACCACAAACCTCAACTGGAGATGTGCAAACAGATGTAGACTCACGACCTGACGTCATCCAAGAACCAGAAGAAAATGAAAGTATCAAAAATAACAATTGAAGAATTGGAGGATGTAGAACTATTCGTTCAAAAGCCTGAGAGGAAAGTCTACATTGGGCCCAACTTAAGCCACGAAATGAAAGGTAAGTTAATTGAATTTTTGAAAACTAACGTGGATTGCTTTGCCTGGTCCTATTCTGATATGACAGGGATACCCCCGGAGGTAATGACTCACACAAGTTAAATGAAGATCCATCATATCTACCTATCAAACAAAAGAAGATAAAGCAGGGGTCTTTCAAAAATTAGGTGACTCAAGATGAGGTCCAAAAACTTTTAAAAATAGGCTCTATTAGCGAGGTAAAATACCCTAATTGGTTAGCTAATACTGTAGTGGTACCAAAAAAGAATGGCAAATGGAAAGTTTGTGTAGACTACACCGACCTTAACAAAGCTTATCCTAAAGATTCTTTTCCGTTACCACATATAGACCAATTGATTGATATTACTGCAGGACATGAATTGTTAAGATTTTTAGATACATATTCAGGGTATAATCAGATCAAAATTGATCCCCTAGATGAGGAAAAAATTTTATTTATAACAGACATGGGGACTTATTGTTACAAAGTAATGCTCTTTGGTCTAAAAAACGCTAGTGCCACATATCAAAGGTTGGTGACCAAGATGTTTCAGGAACATCTAGGAAAAACTATGGAAGTTTACATAGATGATATGCTTGTCAAATCTCAACAATCGGGGGACCATATACCACATTTGTCTGATACATTTCAGATCTTACGAAAGTTCAATATGAAGCTAAATCCTGAGAAATGTGCATTTGGCATCTCATCAGGTAAGTTTTTAGGTTTTCTTGTTTCTAACCGTGGTATTGAAGTAAATCCCGTGTAGATCAAAGCCATTGAAGAAATTCCTAATATACTTACAAACAAGAAGGAAGTGCAGAGACTAACAGGAAGAATTGCAGCCTTGATGAGATTTATTTCTAAGTCATTAGAAAAATGCTTTAAATTCTTTTCAACTCTTAAAAAGCAAGATAAGTTCGAATGGTCTGAGGAGTGTCAACAAGCACTCAAAAACTTGAAGACGTACCTGTCAAACCCACCATTTCTCGCAAAACCAAAAGATGGGGAAAGGTTGCTTATCTATTTAGTTGTTTGAAAAGTAGCGGTAACCGCTGTTTTGGTTCGTGAAGACCAAGGTAAACAGTTTCCAATTTATTATGTTAGCAAATCACTATTAGATGCAGAGACACGGTATCCTCAACTAGAAAAATTTGCAGTTGCATTAATCATGGCATCTAGAAAATTAAGGTCTTATTTTCAATGCCACCCAATCTCTGTAGTGACTGGCTGACTGCTTATCACTTACGTATATATTACACAAACAGGAACTATCAGGTAGATTAGCCAAGTGGGCCATAGAATTGAGTGAATATGACATCACATATCAACCTAGAACTGCAATAAAATCACAGGTGTTAGTAGACTTTTTGGCCGATTTTAGTCAAGGGATGCAACTAGAAGCAGAAAAAGAACTACAAGTGTTCAATGGATCTAATATAGGAACTTGGACCTTATTTACTGATGGCTCATCGAATGTGAAAGGGGCAGGTCTAGGAATTGTTTTAGTACCACCTACGGGTGAAATCATACGTCAAGCTATAAAATGTTATATTGTAACTAACAATGAGGTAGAGTATGAAGCCGTGATTGCAGGTTTAGAACTGGCGCGTGAACTTGGCATAGAACAAGTTGTAATCAAAAGCGATTCGCAGCTCGTAGTTAACCAGATGCTGGGGACTTATACAGCCAGGGAGGCAAGAATGCAGCAATACCTGGAAAAGGCGCGAGATCTGGCTAGGCAGTTCCAAAACTGGAAGGTTTTGCCAATCCCACGGGAAGAAAATGTTGAGGAAGACGCCTTAGCTAATCTTGCATCTGCGGCAGAAGTAACAAATGATGAAAATGCCTCTGTCATACATATGTTTCATTCAGTGCTCGATCAAGATAAAAATGAGAAAAATTTCAATAATTTAACTTGGGATTGGAGAAACGAGATTGTCACTTTTTTGAAGTACGGAACCATCCATGAAGATAAGAAAAGGGCTCACGCGCTTCGCAAAAAAACTACTCTGTACTGTTTAAAGCAGGGCAATCTCTATCGAAAAATATTTGGTGGTCCTTTAGCAAGATAACTCGGACCTTCTCAAACAAACTATGTGATGAGAGAAATACACGAGGGACATTATGAAAATCATGCGGGAGGTAGGTCCTTAGTAAAAACCATGATTAGAGCAGGCTATTATTGGCCTAAAATGGAAGAAGAAGGGGAACATTTTGTGGCTAAATGTGACAAATGCTAAAGATACGGTAACAATATGCATAGACCCGCGGAATTATTACATCCAGTCATTACACCGTGGCCCTTTATGAAGTGGGGAATGAATATCGTGGGACCACTACCACAAGCAAAAGGCAAGGTAAAATTTTTGCTAGTACTCACTGATTACTTTACTAAGTGGGTGGAAGCAGGTGCTCTTAAACAAGTATGAGAAAAGGAGGTCAGAGATTTCATTTGGCCAAAAATCATATGTCGGTTCGGCGTACCCAAATAAATCATATGTGATAAAGGCCCGCAATTTATAGGAGCACAGATCATAGAGTTTTTTCAAAGTTGGCAAATCAAAAGGATTACCTCAACGCCTTATCATCCGGTGGATAATGGACAAGCTGAATCAACGAACAAAGTCATTATCAACAATTTAAAAAAACAATTGGAGGAATCCAAAAGGCAATTGGCCAGAGGTGTTGCCCGGTGTTTTATGGGTGTCGCACCTCCTTTTTCCTATCTCCGAAAAAGGTATAAGAGAGTTTTTTCAACTTAAAGTGACAATCGAAACGGGATTATTTTATAAAAAAAATCAGAGTCGCTACTTGGGATAATTTATGGTGTCCTAAGTCACTGGTTTAAATCCCGAATCGAGGAAAAGATTGACTCTATTTATGGTCTGTGAACACAGAAATTCGGGTAAGAAATTCTGTTAACTGACATTTCCGAGTTTCGTGGTTCTAGCACGGTGGCTTCGATCATACTTGACTTATTAAAATATCTAATTAATGATTTTAGAACCTATGTGCATTTGCCTTTTACCGCTTTTAATTTAAGAAAATTATCTTGAAAAGGGTCACACATACATGTACCCATTTGTTTGGCGTGTCAAAAATTATGTCACGCGAACATGTCCACAATTAATAACGCTTTATTATTATTAAGAAAATTTGGCCGAAGTTGCGCGAACGCATACCCCGGTTTTATTTTTAGAAATCATAATCATGTCACGCGAATGTGTCCACAACCACGATAGTATATTAAACGTGCCTAAAGCAAAACTACGAATATTTGTCATTTTATATCTAGGTCATCATAAATTAATACGAGGGCCATATGTGATTTAATTAATATGGCACACCTCAATGCAATTTTAAAAGGAAATCCAAACTAAATTTTGGAGGGCTATAAGCTATTTGTGTTATCTAATATGGCTCACCTCAATTCATCAAAGGACTAATGTAAAGACAGTACCACATAACATCCATTCAAAATTCCTAACACCTTAAAGAGAATTTGTATTGGCCTGTTATTATTATAGCTACTCAGATGAATAGTCAATTATTTACTTGCTGCAACATGAAAAAACTTCAGCTCACACTCCAATAATTTCCAAAATATATTATATTCAAATGGGAATAAGCAATTAACAAGGAACATGGAGAGTTTTTCAGTATTTATTACAATCCCACTCAATTAACTAATGATGAAACACATTTTCCTTTGACATTAGGAGGATGATTACAGGCATTCATACTTCCAACTGGGTTAGCAGTAAAGTAATCCTGACCTCTCTATACATTCCCAGATTTTGGAAACATACTGGTTCAGAAAATCTATTTTTTCTCAACTTCATTACACTCCAGTAAGCTAGTCATACATATGCATTTTTTGTCATCTAAATATATACCTTTACTCCCTACCATCCAGATGTGGTTGCCACAAAATCTATACAGAAGTGCATTTAAAACAACAAAGAATTACTCAATATGCATTTCCTTTTGGATAATTAAGTAGAACTATTGAAATATGCATTCTGCTTGCAAAAAACAGGTACAAGGGAAGATATCATTTTAATTAGCACACAAATGACTACTTTCAATGCCTATGAATTTTTAATTGAGCTAGGCACTACAAACTCCTAAATTCCATACTAACAATGAAGGTATTTCACCTCGGAGCCATAGATCTACTAGAACATCTCCATATATAAGAAATCCATTATAAAGTTAACAAACAATCCAAACCTTGACAAAGACATACTGCTCGTTCAAACCATAGAATTGCATTTTCATGATTGTTTCTTATTAGTACCCAAATTTTCAGTATGGTTTTAGATATTCATCACATCGAACACTTCAAAACCAAACCCAAGCTCGCAGTCGGAAATAAAAGAGCACTCAGTACACATGTCAATGAACAACAATTGAGACTTCATATAAATAGGACATCCAAATAGCAATTACATTATTTGAGACCAAAAGCACATACCTTAACAACAATAAAACAACTAGAAAAACCCAGTAGGAGCTGAAAGTAGTAAACTGGAACAAACAGCTATGCAAAGAACAGTGAATCAACCAGCAATGAAACCTCGAATCTAGAATCTGAGTGAGAAAACAGAAATGACTTTGAACAAGAACACACGACCGAAATTCACGAGTGGACCTCGAATCAGAACCAGAATTCCAAATCCAAACACAGACTCGAACTTAAACTTCAATCAAACTCCATTCTTGAGAACCAAAAATCACAACAAATGTTGAAATCTTTTGGTGATTTTCTGATTTCTTTTGAAACAAAACTCGAGTAAAAATCAAACTCAAACTATTTTTGTATTTTGTTTTTCTGAAATGCAATACAAACGTGAAGAATTTGAAAAAAAAGAACCTTAGAACTTTTTACCTCTCAAAAGCTTCAGAAAAATTTCTCTGAAAATCCTATCTTATATAGCATTCAAGGATTCTCGAAGCTTCTGCCTTCCTCCCCAAGAAAATCCAAATACTCCTCCTTTATCCGAAAAAAAGAAAAAACTGTTGGACTTTTAAGCCATTGGGCTTTAAAGTATAAAAGTGTGAATTGGAAATGGAGGGAAATAAAATGGAGGGAAAAATGAAAATATGAAGAAGTGAGCTTATGTCTTGCACTTTGTCCCTCATTGGTGATGGACAACTACATTTGTGTGTATATATATAGAATCACTTCTTAAAGCTCTTAAAAGGAGTTGAAGAGAATGAACCCTCGCGCCGTCATCGCTCGCTCGCTCGGTTGGCCGCGGTCCTAGCGTAACCGCGGTAGGACCGCGGCTGGCGGTGAAATTTCTGAACAGGCACTTTTCCAGAACAGACATCACACCTCTTCCAATAATTTCCTATAAATTCAGAGGCATGGATTTGTTTTTAACACACCAAAAAACACTACAGAACTTCCTTCTTTCTGAAGATACTGCATTCTAATTTGCAGCCTTTCTCTCTCAAATTCGTAAGTGTGATTCTGCTCTGTTCTTTAAGTTCGTTGGTATCCTACAGTTTGTATTGCCACTGTTGTAGGAAGGTTTATTCCGTTTTATCTTGGGAGGATTTAATTCATTACCTTGGAAACGTGTGAGGGGGTTAAAATTTCTTAAGGACGCACAAACAAATTGTGGACTCAGAATATCTTTTTAATCTCTACTATTTTTCTAGTTTCTTTTATTCTTCTAACAGTTTTCTGGTTTTGTATTTAACACAGTAGCATTCACAAGCTTAAGGAATTTTATAATACTAACGTTTCTGTGTTGAATTATATACTAAACTATTTTCTATACTGCGTTGGAGACTAAAGCCTTGGTTCTTTCTACTCCAATAATTGTTCTGTCCGGTTTAAAGTATATAAAAACTTTACCGGAATAATAAACGTACGGGTTTGAAGTATATAAAAACTTCACCATTGTTACGTGTTGTCTGTTTGGTTTTGTATTCAGTTTGAAGATATCAAACCTTCACTGATTTAACAAAGTTATGTTTTGTTTCCAACTCTAACAGAAATATGACGAATGAAAACCAAACTAGTAGAAATATTGCGGGGACGGGTGCTACCGTTACGAGTGCTGCTGCCTCGTCAAGCCGTTCTACTCCTGCTCATGCTGTGGCACCAGCAGAAAAACCCAAAAAGTTTTCCGGTATTGACTTCAAATATTGGCAAATGAAGATGCTCTTCTATCTTACTACGTTGAGTTTGCAACGTTTCATCAAGGAGGATCCTTCGGTCTTGGAAGAAAGTACTCCGGATGATGAACGACTTGTTGTAACTGAAGCATGGAAATATTCTGATTTCTTGTGCAAAAACTACATTTTGAGTTGTTTGGAAGATGGCTTGCACAATGTCTATAGCGTCATGGAAACTTCAAAAGCATTATGGAATGCGCTTGAGAAGAAGTACAATATTGAGGATGCCGGACTTAAGAAGTTCGTGGCTACTAGGTTTTTGGATTTCAAGATGATTGACACTAGGTCAGTCATTAATCAAGTCCAAGAATTACAAGTTATTGTGCATGACCTCCTTGCTGAAGGTATGAGCCGAATCAATAATTTTATTAATAAGATTTATCTTGTTATTAATTATGAATTTGGTATTGAAGGTATGGTCATAAATGAGGCCTTTTAAGTCGCCGCTTTCATTGAGAAATTACCTTCATTGTGGAAAGATTTTAAGAACTATCTAAAACACAAGCGGAAGGAGATGACACTTGAAGACTTGATTGTGCATTTGAGGATAGAAGAAGACAACAAAAATGCTGAAAAGAAGTCACGTGGGAACTCGACAATAATAAGAGCTAACATGGTTGAAAATGCTGACGAAATGGAGGACTTGTGTGCGATGTTGTCTGAATGCAACTTGGTAGGAAATCCTAAAGAATAGTGGATAGATTCTGGAGCCACCCGCCATGTTTGTGCTAATAAGGAGTTATTTTCTTCTTATGCCCCCGCAGGACCTGACGAGACAATTTTCATGGGAAATTCGTCTATAGCCAAAATTGAAGGAGTTGGCAAGATTGCATTGAGGATGACGTCGGGAAAAATAGTGACTCTAAACCAAGTTCTCCATGTTCCAGAAATTTGCAAGAATCTTGTGTCTGCATCACTTCTTGTCAAGAATGGATTCAAATGTATTTTTGTTTCTAATAGTGTTGTACTAAGTAAGAATGATATGTATATAGGAAAA
>MU709648.1:255442-285472 GCA_026770625.1 Nicotiana glauca
ATACCCAAGACTACGCTTTGCACTACAATAAATATCCTGCGATTATCGAAGGATATAGTGATGCAAATTGGATAACCGGCTCAACAGAAACAAAGTACACAAGTGGATATATTTTTACTGTTGGTGGAGGAGCAGTATCTTGGAAGTCTTCCAAACAAACATGCATTGCTCGCTCTATAATGGAATCAGAGTTTATAGCTTTGGATAAAGCCGGAGAAGAAGCTGAATGGCTTCAAAATTTCTTAGAAGACATTCCGTTCTGGCCAAAACTTTTGGCTCCTATTTGCATACATTGCGATAATGAGGCTGCAATATGACGAGCAAGGAGCGTTATGTATAACGGAAAGTCTCGTCATATACGACGAAGACATAACACCGTTAGACAACTACTTTCTAGTGGAATTATCACTATTGATTATGTAAGATCAAAGGATAATGTGGCGGATCCGCTTACAAAAGGCTTAACTAGAGAGGGAGTTGAGAAATCATCTAAGGGAATGGGACTATGGCCGAGGACAAGTCAACATGGCGGTAACTCTACCTAGAATTTTGGATGTTCCGAGATCTAGGTTCAAGGAGCTCAAATAAAGTTGTGATTGACCGGTTCAATATTGTCAAAGTAAAATCTTTGGTCTCTTCTCGTGATGAAGAGAATATTCAGTAACAAGGATAGAACTTTACACGTTCTTTAATGATTACCTAAGTTTGATGTGGTAGGTATCAAATAGTGTCAATCTAAAGGATTACACATTTAGGAATCACCTATGTAAGTGTGAAGTGGAAGCCGCTTCAATGAGAATTTTGTAAGGCCAATTCTCTACGCACTTATGAGACCAGGCGATGTTCATGGCTGAAACGAACACAACAATGAGAACCAAAAGACAGTTAAGGGTTGGTTGTGTGACATATAGTTGTCTAGGTATACACTAAAGTTTGACGGTTCAAAGATATCAAATCTACCTATTGACCGAGTATATCCGACATATGTTCACTATGGAAAGTTCAAAGGGAAACCTACTTATCCAGATGCAATTAATCCTTACTTACAAATAACACAACTTTCATCTATGATCTTTCTTGATACAGCCATTCCCATTCATGTGGGGGATTGTTGGACTATTAAGCCATTGGGCTTTAAAGTATAAAAGTGTGAATTGGAAATGGAGGGAAAAATGAAAATTGGAAGAAGTGAGCTTATGTCTTGCACTTTGTCTCTCATTGGTTACGGACAACTACATTTGTGTGTATATATATAGAATCAATTCTTAAAGCTCTTAAAAGGAGTTGAAGAGAATGAAACCTCGCGCCGTCGTCGTCTCTCGCTCGGTTGGCCGCGGTCTTAGCGTAACCGCGGTAGGATCGCGACAGGCGGCGAAATTTCTGAACAGGCACTTTTCCAGAACAAACATCACACCTCTTCCGATAATTGCCTATAAATTCGAAGGCGTGGCTTTGTTTTTAACACACCAAAAAACACTACAAAACTTCCTTCTTTCTAAAGATACTGTATTCTAATTTGCAGTCTCTCTCTCTCAAATTCGTAAGTGTGATTTTGCTCCGTTCTTTAAGTTTGTTGGTATCCTGCGGTTTGTATTGCCACTGTTGCAGGAAAGTTTATTCCGTTTTATCCTGGGAGGATTTAATCCATTACCTTGGCAACGTGTGAGGGGGTTAAAATTCCTTAAGGACGCACACGCAAATTGTGGACTCGGAATATCTTTTTAATCTCTACTATTTTCTAGTTTCTTTTATTCTTCTAACAGTTTTTTGGTTTTGTGTTTAACATAATAGCATTCACAAAAACCACAAAAAATCTTCACAAAGAACAAAACCCGAACAAAATGGAAGGCGTGTATGTGATTTCTCGCATCCAACCGCTCCCATCTAACCGAGATTCGTCCCAAGACATCAGAAGCATGTGAGAAAGGGGTGAAGCCGAAATTATTCTGTCACAGACGGTTAAGCCACGTTGGAGAGAGAGGAGGAGACCATGTGCGTTGAGTTTAGGGAAGAACTTGTCTGAAAACTCAGACGAGTTGGGAACGATTTGGGCGAGTCGAATCGGAGGTGGAGGGTGGGCGCCTTTTCTGGGATTGAATTTAGGGTTAGGTTTTGGGGGAAAATGTTATAGGAGGGTTTATATATGAGGGGAAATGGGGCGGGTTTGGGGGAAGGCGGGTCACGGCTTTTAGGGCGGGTCAGGGGCTGGTTTTGGACGGGTATTAGTGAAATTAAATTGGGCGGGAGAAGTGCAACTCATTTGGCCCAAAATCTGTTTCTTCATTCTTTTTCTTTTCATTCTTTTCCAAATTAATTCTTTTATTTTCATACTCTTTTTAATTAATTTTTTTTTCAAATAAAAACTAAAATAAAACCCAAACTAAATCCTAAATCAAATTAACCCTACCACATTGAATTAATTAACTCTAACTAATAATTACCATAATTAATTAAAACTAAATTAAAGGAAAAACTACCAAAGTTCAAAAATAAACTATTTATTATTATTTTTTTATTTTTGTAGGACAACTAATTTTCTAATTAGTCTAACAAATGTAAAATTAAGTCCTAAATGCAAATACAACATATTTTTTTTTGTATTTTTCATGAATTAAATAAAATAAACATGTACAGACAAATGCAAATAATAGAAAATGCTACGAAAATCTACGAAATTGCCAACAAATGGAAAAAATTATTTTGTTTTGAATTTGTGAGAGTAATTCATATAGGGCAAAAATCACGTGCTCACAGCTGCCCCTCTTTACTCGGAAACACGAAGAGTTTTCGTGCAAAGATAAAGTGAGTGGATACGAGCGATTTTTGCCCGTTTGAGTACTCTGTGGGAAGCATTTTTGAAAGATTTGACCGCACCCTGTTTCCGAGGTTGCCTACATATCCTTGGCTATAAAGGAATCAGGTCAGTGTAGTTCGGCAAGTTTCGGTAGCTGGGACTACCATGAAGCTGTGATTTCACTGTTGTTGCTGCTGCTACTGCTTACTGAACTCCTTATTACACCATGACAAAATAAAAGAAGCTAGACTAAATTATGATCTATGCATTATAAAAATCCTATCTACATCCTCAAACTTGATCTTGCGATTCATATTGCCTTGTTGACTTGTATTTTCCAGGTGAAGTTCCTTTGTTGCCGACTTGAATTGTAATCTGAGATTCTTTCCCTTTTCTCTAGGTGGGCGCCTGATTTCCAAAACTTTAGTTGTATTCCCTTGTTCTCCAGGTGGGCGCCTGATTGCCAATAACTTGAACTGTATTCCGTTGTTATCCATGTGGGCACCTGATTGCCAAAAACTTGAATTGTATTCCCTTGTTCTCCAAGTGGGCGCCTGATTTCCAAAGCTTAAATTGTATTCCCTTGTTCTCCAGGTGGACGCCTGATTTCCAAAAACTTGAGCTGTATTCCCTTGTTCTCCAGGTGGGCGCCTGATTTCCAAAACTTGAATTGTATTCCCTTGTTCTCCAAGTGGGCTCCTGATTGCCAAAAACTTGAACTGTATTCCATTGTTCTCCAGGTGGGCGCCTGATTGCCAAAAACTTGAACTGTATTCCCTTGTTCTCTAGGTGGGCGCCTGATTTCCAAAAACTTGAACTGTATTCCCTTGTTCTCCAGGTGGGCGCCTGATTTCCAAAGCTTGAACTGTATTCCCTTGTTCTCCACGTGGGCGTCTGATTTCCAAAAACTTAAACTGTATTCCCTTGTTCTCCAGGTGGGCGCCTTATTTCCAAAAACTTGAATTATATTCTCTTGTTCTCCAGGTGGTCGCCTGCTTTCCAAAACTTGAGTTATTCCCTTGTTCTCCAGGTGGGCGCCTGATTGCTAAAAACTTGAACTGTATTCCCTTGTTCTCCAAGTAGGCGCCTGATTGCCACAAACTTGAACTTTATTCCCTTGTTCTCCAGGTGGGCGCCTGATTGCCAAAAACTTGAACTGTATTCCCTTGTTCTACAGGTGGGCACCTGATTGCCAAGACTTGAACGGTATTCCCTTGTTCTCCAGGTGGGTGCCTGATTTCCAAAAACTTGAACTGTATTCCCTTGTTCTCCAGGTGGGTGCCTGATTGCCAAAAAACTTGAATTGTATTCCCTTGTTCTCCAGGTGGGTGCCTGATTGCCAAACACTTGAACTGTATTCTCTTGTTCTCCAGGTAGGCGCCTAATTTCCAAAAACTTGAACGGTATTCCCTTGTTCTCCAGGTGGGCGCCTGATTGCCAAAAACTTACACTGTATTCCTTTGTTCTCCAGGTGGGTGCCTGATTGCCAAGACTTGAACGGTATTCCCTTGTTCTCCAGGTGGGCGCCTGATTTCTAAAAACTTGAAATATATTCCCTTGTTCTCCAGGTGGGTGCCTGATTGCCAAAAAACTTGAACTGTATTCCCTTGTTCTCCAGGTGGGCGCCTGATTTCCAAAACTTGAGTTGTATTCCCTTGTTCTCCAGGTGGGCGCCTGATTGCAAAAAACTTGAACTGTATTCTCTTGTTCTCTAGGTGGGTGCCTGATTGCCAAAAACTTGAAATTTATTCCCTTGTTCTCCAGGTGGGCGCCTGATTGCCAAAAAGTTGAATTGTATTCCCTAGTTCTCTAGGTGGGCGCCTGTTTTCCAAAGCTTGAATTGTATTCCCTTGTTCTCCAGGTGGGTGCCTGATTTCAACAAAATAGACAAAACAAAGAGAATTTTCTGCCCCAGTTTGGTAGCTGGGCACATCTGTGAGTGTTAACTGCATCATGTTACCAAATATCACTAAGAATTTGAAAGCTAGATCCCATTATCCAGGAGAGTCCTGAAAACTCCTAGTTAAATGACAATTTTAAAGCTAAATTATATCTTTCGAAGGTATGTCTTATGCTAAGTCCTGTTATCCAAGCAAGTTGTAAAACTACATCCCATTATCCAGGAGGGTCCTGAAAACTCCTACTTGAATCCTATCTCAAGCGTGAAACCTTTGAAGCCAAATTATACTCCTTTGGGGCACATTTATGCTAGATTATGCTACTCATGGTTGTTTTGAATTTTAAACTAGGTCCCATTTTCCAGGAGGGTCCTGAAAACTCCTATTGAATCCTATCTCAAACATGCAAACTTTGAAACCAACTTATATCCCTTTGGGGTACATTTAGGCTAGATCTTGCTACTCATGATTGTTTTGAATTTTAAACTAAGTCCCATTTTCCAGGAGGGTCCTGAGAATTTATCGGTCAAACCTGTCTGGTGCTTGCCTTTCCTTACGGAGGGTTTCTCCGAAACAAGCAAAATTTTCTGCCCTTGTTTCAATTAAAGAAAACTTATGAATTTAAACATGGTGGTTTGTTTGTGGCCTTGAACTTTGAGGGCGATTGCTCCTTCACTTCCTGTGGCAGCTTCGGTTTCAACTCGAAAGACCTTGCCTATTTATTGACTGACTGCTTTTCTCTATCACCATTATCATGGAGAATACCTCCGATCCGTTCAAACCCAATACCATTCACCTGTTGCATTGTGCTCTTGCATTGACATGTGCTGAACCTTTGTGTTTCTCATGAATCCCAAAGCACGTCAATTGCCACCCACTTAGTGCGCATGTTATTCTTTCTTGACTTAAACCATTGGCCTTGGCCTTAAGGACTATTTCTCCTTCACTTGCCAGGATAACTTTGATTTCTGCTTGGAAGACCTAGCTTGTCATTAGTTAACAACTTTCTCTGTCAACCTTATCACAGAAAATACCTTTGATCTGTTCACCCTAACCCTCCATCTGTTGCATTGTTCATGAATTGATATATACCAAACCTTTGTATTTCATATGAACCCCAAAACATGTTGATTGTTACCAACTCAGTGCGCACGTTGCTCCTTCCTGACTTTTGTCACTTTGATGTGCTAGTCAGGTCCCGTTTTGTGCAATTTGGAAAGTTGGTGGCAAATTTTGAAGTCATTTCTCACTTGTTCTGACTAAACAGACTCAAGAAGAAGAAGTCAACAAGACAAAAGGCACAGAGTAAAGGACAATGGAAAGAGATGATTCCTAACAAGAAAACTACAAAGTAGAAACCTATCAGATGCGGATACCAACTCTAATGACCATGACATGCACCTGTGGATTAAGTGGCTTAATCTATCAGACAAGTCTGATGTTCAATTCTTGTTGTACCTCTAAAACGTGAAACAGGGCTTCAATGCTCCGATTAGCCAATCTGATTCATGATCCTTATTCGACTTGTAGTGCCCGAAGGGTTTTCACCATCAAGTGTCTCTTATTTTGTTCCTTCTCTCAACTCACCGTCGCCTTATGGTGCCCGTGAAGTTCTTCACCAATAAGACTCTCTCATTTTGTTCTTCTCTTTTTTCAGAACGGGGTGTTGCCCCTAATATGAATCACCTCTACTTGCTCGACTTGGCATCTCTCGAAGACTGGTCGGAAGGTCTTTCTTTGGACCGTAATATGGGCTTTTGGATAGGGTTAGAAAGAAAGGGTATCATGAAAGCTCAAAACAACTTGAATGGGTTCAAACTTACAACTTTTGGAATCAGGTCTTTTACATAGCCACAACTTCTTCCCCAGTTTCTTTGCTTGGGGACTTTTGAGTTTTTATTTTGATGGGACCGAACCGTGAGGCTGCCTACGTATCCTTAAAAGGAATCAGGTCGAACGTAGTTCATGATATAGAAATTGCTTTGTTGTTGTGATTTTCTTTTTTTTTCTCTTTTTGCCTTTTTTGTTGTTTTATTGTGTTTTTTCTCTCTCTTTCTTTCTCTTCTTTTTTTTCTCTTTTCCATTACTTATCTTTTGCTCCTGCGTTTATGAATTTTGCCACTGATTCCAAAAGAGGGATATGAAGAGAAATAAATAAGTCTTAAAGGGGTAACAAAGGATAAAATGTTTAGATAGCAGAACAAAATGCCTTTGTCATTCCAATCTTCAAAACATGCCAAATACAAACAACACAATTAAACAAACCAAAGAAATCACACATAATATCTTTTGACTGCATCAGAATTGATAGCCATATCCACACATTTGCCTTCTACGTCTGTTAAATACAAAGCACCATTGGATAACACTCTCATTACCACGAACGACCCTGCCAATTAGGGGCAAACTTGCCTTTAGCTTCAACATGATGCGGAATGATGCATTTTAATAGTGTTTCTTTATGTTCTATCTGCCCAGTTTCACACAATTCGAGCTTGAAGTGATCTCAAAATCCCTTTACCTATTTCCCTCAAATGTCCATATCATCTTCCAAATTGCTTCATGATTAAACTAAATTTTTTTTAAAGCCAGGCTGAGAATTAAGCGTGCATGTCATGTCACTAAGGTCAACAGGAAAAGGACTATAAAAGGAAAAGAAAACTAACAAAAATGACTAGAAATAACAGAAAACAGAAAATTGCATTAGACAGATGGTGAAAGGGTTTGAACAAAAAAACATGCAAACTGAACTGGGGTTACAACCCTGGAACAAACCTAGACAACACTAAATGAGCTACTACGACTAAACAAAGTAGGCACGATGAAAGGATAGAAGGGTTTGATCCATAAGACAATATCCGGATTACAACCCTGAAATAACGCGGACAACAGAAATGACAACAGAATAAACCACCAAGACTCCTTCCCGGCTAGCCAAGAAAGGAACGTCTTTCCAATTACCAAGCTTGCCATCTTAGCCACTGAGTTCTACATCAATATTGCCAAGACCATTACTACCTTCAATATTATCAACTTTAGTCAACACGCTCCCAAGAGGATTCGCATGCTCCCTGTCACTGTCATTGATCACAACTACCCCTTCTTGAATCATTCTTTCTATTTACCTTTTCAAAGAGCGACAATCTTCAATGCTATACCCTTGGACATTAGAGTGGTACATGCATCGTATAGCAGGATCAAAGCCTTTTGCATATGGGTCTGGAGTATAGCCGAGGAGCGACTCAATCAGGCCAGAATGCTTTAACTTTTCAAACAAACTTGTGTAGGATTTTCTCCGATGGGCGTGAAATTATCTTTTTGCCTTTGTTTCGCTCCGTGCCTCAGTTTTCTAGGATTTTTGGATGCTTAAAAATATTGTGAAGGCACACGAGAATTTTGGGATGCTGGTGCCCGCCCTAGGGAGTGACCTAATGGTTGGACAGATGATCAGATATTGTTCGATGGATAATACCGGGGTGGATTATATGGAATTTGGGGATGTTCATGGGGTCGATATTGAGGCTGAAAGCATTTAGCAAGAATGACCACTGGACCCTGTCGTCGGAGGGGCTCAACAATAACTTTTCTATCAAAGGGAGGACTATCCCGAGCAACTTGTTCGTTCCATCTGAGCCAAAAATCCCTAAAACTTTACTTGGGTTTCTTTTCCATCTGAGATAGGGAGGAACGGTTTGGGACAATGTCTATATTGTAGTGAAAGTGTCACACAAAATCTTGAGCCATGTCACCCAATGTAGGCCACCTACCGATACCTTAACAATTATGCCATTTTAAAGCTGCCCCAGTCAAGCTCTTACCAAGATACGCCATCAACAAATCATCTTTCTCGCCAACACTTCTTATTTTACTACAATAAACCCTCAAATGGGCTACCGGGTCTCCACATCCATCATACAAGTTAAACTTTGGCACCTTAAACCCCGCGGCAGGCGAACGTCAGGGAACATACACAACTCTTTGTAAGACATGCTAGCCTGGTCTCCCGTCCCTTGCACGTGCTTTAAAGATTGTTCTATTCTTTTCAGCTTCCCGGATATCTCATCTCTCCCTTCTTTTCTTGTAACCTTTTCATTTTCAGCATGAAGCTCATCCCGAGGGCTCTTCTTATATGAGTCGAGAACCTTGTGGGAAACCTTTGAGGGGTAATATTGGGCATCATGAGCTTTGAGTGGGTGTTCATTATTGGGGATAGTGGATATGACAGGAGGGAAATTTTGGGGAGAGGTAATTGGAGGATGAGTGATGGAGCTGCTAGGGTGGTTGGGAAAGCTGTGATTAACGGGTGGATTTGGAGAGTATGGTGGATAATCTGGCACTATGACCAGAGTTTGGGTAAGGATAGCATTTAATAATCTAGGTGGTGGTGGGGGTGGTGCCTTCCCAGTCATCTAGGCCTGATACATGTCCATTATGTGTTGTCTTAACATCCTTACCTCATCAGCCAAAGCAGTGTCCTGTTCAACCAACTGCTTTTGGGTGCCGGTATCAACCAACCCTATTTTGTTGTTGTTCGCCATTACCTTTTGACTTTATGTTGAAGAGAGGAGTTACTACTTCGAGAACCACAAACCAACTACCCTTCTGCTATGAAGATATCAAAAGGAACAAAATAGGGTTATCCCGTTAGCGTTATGGCATTTAACAACAAAAATATCACATTGTGTGCAATGCACCTAGAAACAATTAATGGTTCTATAATAACTTTGAGGGTCAATAAGGTCACTTGGCATCATCCCAATTTGTCCATTTGAATCTTCTCTTTTCTTTTCTTTCCTCGCACTTCTTAGCTCACTCATTTTCCTTCCCTTATGTGACGACCCAAAGGGTCATCACCTGTTTTCCTATTTATTCTGTGCTTTCGAGGCCTTGAAAACCTTATTTTTAGTTGCCTCGATTTGCGTGTGCAGTCTGGGCGTGTAGCCAAAAAGGCTAAATGTGAAATTCTATGAAAAATGCTAAAATTTAGTATTAAAATGAATAAGTTTGACTTTGGTCAACATTTTGGGTAAACGGATCCGGACCCGTGATTTGACGGCCCCGGAGGGTCCGTAGAAAAATATAGGACTCAGGCGTATGCCCGAAATCAAATTCCAAGGTCCCAAGCCCGAGAAATAAATTTTTGAGTAAAATTGTTTTTCTGAAATTATTAAGGAAAAAAATTGAAATGAAAATCAATTAGAACGTGTTGGTATCAGGCCCGTATTTTAGTTTCGGATCCCGTTACAGGTCTTATATGTGATTTAAGATATTTCTGCGAAGTTTGGTTGAAATCAGACGTCATTTGACGTGTTTCGGACTATAAGTTCTAAATTTGAAAGTTTATGAAGTTTGAAGAAAAACTATTCATTTTGAGGTTTGATTCATTGTTTTTGATGTTATCTTGGCGATTTGATAGCATGGTTAAGTTCGTAGGATGTTGTTGAGTTAGTGTATGTGATTGGTTAGGAGCGCTGAGGGCTCGGGAGTGTTTCGGGGGTGTTTCAGAGTGATTTCAACTTAGGAAAATTGTAGGTTTTTACTTCAGCTGTTGCAGGTCCTTTTTACTCTTCGCGTTCGCGACTCCTCCCTCCGCGTTCACAAAGCTTTGAGTTTTCCCTCCATCGCGTTTGCGTTCCTGCCTCGCGTTTGCATAGAGTCATTTGACTCTGAGGACTCAGCTTCCTTTTCCTCTTCGCGTTCACATATACACACTCGCGAACGCGTAGGCTTGCAGATCCCTTTCATCGCATTCGCGTATAAGTCCACGCGTTCGCATAGACCAAGTCCTGGACACCCCCAACCTTCCTCTTCGCGTTCGCATCCTTCACATCGCGAACGCGATGGACTGCCAAGTCAACCCTACGTGAACGCGACCTTCTTTATGCGAACGCGAAGGGAAAATTTTGCCCAGTTATATTTTAATTTCCAGAATCAGGGTATTGCGGGATTTTCATAAAAACACACGAGCTCCTCCTTTTCCAAGGTCTTTAGGCGTCCATTGAAGCTCCCTTTCACCAAAACTTCTTGGGTTAGTAAATCTTAACTCGTTTTCTTCATTTTCCATTAATATTTGTTGAATTCCTAAGCCTAAAACATGTAATCTAGGGTAGAAATTGGGAGAAATGGGTAAAGTTAGGGCTTTTTTACTTTTTCTTGATTTAGACCTCATTTTGGGGTCGAATTTGAGAATAAATTATATATTCAGGCTCGTGGGTGAATGTGGGATTTATTTTTGGTCCGAACCTCGTGTTTTGACCGAGTGGGCCCGGGGGCAATTTTGGAATTTTTGGGAAGAAAGCTTGGAACCTATAATTAGACATTCAGTTTGAATTGTTTAGCATATATAGATATTATGAATTCATTATTGTATAGATTTGATTGAGTGGGAGCCGAAATCGAGAGGGAAAGCGGTTGTGGTGGATTGATTTGGCCGTGGAAGTCGAGGTAAGTGTTTTCTTTAACCCTAGCTTGAGGCAATAAGAGTTGAGTCTTGTTTGCTACTTGCTAATTGATCGAGTACGATGTATAGGCATGTTGACAAGTATCTATACATTGGTGTCTAGCATGACCGTGAGTCTTAATTTTGCTAATTGTGTACTCTTGGTTGATCCTATGAAAGTTGCGGCTGAATATTGATATTAGTTGTGCCAAGAAGAGGTTGGATAGGACTGGTTATAGCTGACTCTCCCTTGTCGGGATGTTTGATTGGTTGTCATTGTTCCCTTGCCGGGATTGTATTGTGTACTGTGTTGAAAGTAAAAGGGGTGCGGGTGGTACGCCTACCAAGAGTGATATTAAAATGAGAGCAAGTGGTACGCCTACCACGAGTGATATTGAAATGGGAGCGAGTGGTACGCCAACCACGAGTGATATTGAAATGAGAGCAAGTGGTACGCCTACCACGAGTGATATTGAAATGGGAGCGAGTGGTACGCCTACCAGGAGTGATATTGAAATGGGAGTGAGTGGTATGCCTACCATGAGTGATATTGAAATGGGAGCGAGTGGTATGCCTACCACGAGTGATATCGAAATGGGAGTGAGTGGTACGCCTACCACGAGAGATATTGAGAAATGGGATCGGGTTGCACGCCTGCAACAAGATGAGTTAAATATGAAAGTTGTCTACGTACCATTGCTCATGATATTTTGTTTCTATCTGTTACCCCTGAAGCATGCTCCCTTCCCATTGGTACTTTTCCGTTGTACTTGTATATACATCTGCACAGGATTATCTAAAGTCTGGTCCTAGCCTCGTCACTACCTCGCCAGGGTTTTACACTTACCAACACATGGGGTCGGTTGTGCTGATACTACACTCTGTGCTATTTGCACAGGTCTAGGTTTTGAGTAGCAGCAGCAGCAACATTAGTAAGGGAGTAGGGCTTCAGTCAAGCGAGACCCGAGGTAGCCTTGCTGACGTACGCAGGCCCGTCGTCTCACTTATCCTCTCTTTTAGCCCGTTGCCTCATTGTCTTCGAGACAAACAACTTATATTTTCTTTCAGACCTTTGTATTTAGTATTTCTTAGCAGTTCGTGAGTATTGTGACACCAGTCTTGGGTAGAGGCTTATATTGACTATTACGCATTTTGATTCAGTTTCTATAATTAAGACTTCCGCTATTATTTAATTTCATTGTTTTATATTGTTGCCATAGATTGTTAAAAGGGGAAATTATGTTGTAAGCAAAAAGTAACTAAATTTGGCTTGGCTAGCTTCTATGAGTAGGCGCCATCACGACTCCCGAGGGTGGGAAATTCGGGTCGTGACAAGTTGGTATTAGAGCACTAGGTTACATAGGTCTCACAACTCACGGACAAACTTGGTAGAGTCTGAGGGATCGGTACAGAGACGTCTGTATTTATCCCAGAGGCTACAGAGTTAGGAAAAGTTTCATGTTTGTTCTTTCTTATCGTGCGGTTCTGTTTCTCAATGCTAATTGAATTTGTACTCTGTTCTTTTGCCGATGGCAAGAATGCGCGTTTTCTCATCTACTGATCAGCAATCCGAGCCCCAAGCAGCTCCTGCTAGGGGCAGAGGACAAGGATGTGCTAGAGGCCGAGGTAGGGGCAGAGCTCATCCCCGAGCAGCAGCACCGGTGGTGGAGCCTCAGGTTGACTTTGACGAGGAGGTTCCGGCCCCAGCCGCAACAGTTCCGGTGGGCCCAGCTCAGGTCCCAAAGGGGTTTATTACTAACCAGTTCTTTGGGATGCTCTATTCTGATTAGTAGGCCTCATGGAAAGTGTCACCCGAGCAGGATTGCTTCCTTTAGCACCAACCACTTCTCAGGCTGGAGGAGGAGCCCAAACTCCTACTGTACGTACTCCGGAGCAGGTAGCTCCCCAGGGTCAGGTTCCAGTTGTTCAGCTAGCTATGGCAGTTCAGCCGAGGGTAGTTGCTCAGACCGGCGATGGCGCGACTGTGTCCTTAGATGCTTTGTGGAGGCTGGACAGGTTTACCAAGCTCTTCACTACTACATTCAGCGGTGCTTCTTCTGAGGACCCCAGGACTTCTTATATAGATTCCACGAGGTTCTTCGAAACATGGGCATTGTTGAGTCCAATGGAGTTTATTTTGCTGCATTTTGCCTATCTGGATCTGCCAAAGACCTGGTGGAGGGATTTCTGTTTAGCTAGACCAGTAGGGTTGCCGTCTTTGACTTGGGATCAGTTTTCAGAGTTGTTCCTGGAGAATTTTATCCCCGTTACTTAGAGGGATACTTATCGGAGGCAGTTTGAGCGCCTCCTGCAGGGTTCTATGACGGTCACTCAGCATGAGACCAGGTTCATTGATCTAGCTCGCCATGCTCTTGTCATACTTTCTACTGAGAGAGAGAGTGAGACGGTTTATTGATGGACTCATCCAGCCTATTCGTCTCCAAATGGCTAGAGAGGCAGGGAGTGATATCACTTTTTAGGAGGCGGCCAATGTGGCCCGGAGGATCGAGATGGTATTGCCACAGGGGGGTGGTCATACAGCAGACAAGAGGCCCCATCAGTCAGGCCGATTCAGTGGTTCCTCATCTGGAGGTAGAGATTTGTATGATAGGGGTCAGCCTTCTAGGCCTTTCCAGTCAACCCTCCAGGTTTCTCAAGGTGCCCCAGGTGATCGTGGTTTTCATGGGCAACATTCTGACTAGCAGTCTTACAGTGCACCATCAGCACCTATCAGTGTACCGCCGCTTAAGAGTTTCCAGGGCCATCCACCGAGGGCTTGTTTCACTTGTGGCGACACGAGGCACATTGCTAGGTATTTCCCTCGAGCTTCAAGCAGTTCTCAGAAGCAGGGTCCCCATCCTATGATTCAGGCACCAGATGTTCCACAGGCTGCCCAACCAGTTAGAGGTAGGGGTAGAGGTACTAAAGGTGGAGGTAGAGGTCATAGAGGTGGATCTCAGACTGCCAAGGGTGGAGGTCAGCTAGCAGCATATCGACCTAGGGATACAGCTCAAGGTAGTAGGGCCCAGCCCCGTTGTTATGCTCTTCTGGCCAGGCCCAAGGCAGGGGCTTCAGATGCAGTCTTCAGAGGTACGGTTCTGGTTTGTGATTGAGATGCTTCGGTACTATTTGATCCAGAGTCTACATATTCATATGTTTCATCTTATTTCGCACCATCCTTGGTCATGCCTAGTGATGCTTTGGGTATTCCTGTATATGTGTCTACACCGGTGGGTGACTCTATCGTGGTCGACCGAGTCCATCATTCGTGTATTGTAGTGATTGGGGGTCTTGAGACCCGTGTAGACTTGTTGCTCTTGGATATGGTTGACTTTGATATCATTTTGGGTATGGACTGGTTATCACCCTATCACACTATCTTGGACTGCCATGCCAAGACTATGACCTTAGCGTTGCCAGATATGCCTTGTTTAGAGTGGAGATGCACTCTAGGTTATTCTACCCGCAGCGTTATTTTGTAGCTAAAGGCTCGATGCATGGTCGAGAAGGGGTGTCTGGCCTATTTGGCCTATGTTCGTTATTCCAGTGTTGAGGTTCCTCCTATAGATTTTGTGCCTATTGTCCGGGAGTCTCCAGATGTTTTCCCTTCAAACCTGCCGGGTATGCCACCCGATAGGGATATTGGTTTCTGTATTGATTTGGCTTCGGGCACCCAGCCCATTTCTGTCCCGCCATATCGTATGGCCCCACTGGAGCTGAAGTAGTTAAAGGACCAGTTGCAGGATTTGCTAGAGAAGGGTTTCATTTGGGGCGCGCCAGTATTATTTGTCAAGAAGAAGGACGGATCAATGAGGATGTGCATAGAATACCAATAATTGAACAAGGTAACGATTAAGAATAAGTATCCACTGCCGAGGATTGATGATTTGTTCGACCAACTTCAGGGCGCCAGGGTATTCTCCAAGATTTACTTGCGATCTGGCTACCATCAGTTGATGATTAGGGCATCCGATGTCCCTAAGATAGCTTTCCACACTAGGTATGGTCATTATGAGTTCTTGGTCATGTCATTTGGGTTAACCAATGTCCCAGCAGCATTTATGGAGTTGATGAACCGAGTGTTCAGGCCATATTTGGACATGTTCGTGATAGTCCTTATTGATGATATTTTGGTGTACTCCCGCAGCCAGGAGGAGCACGAGCAGCACCTTAGAGTGGTTCTTCAGACTCTGAGGGATAGTCAGTTATATGCCAAGTTCTCCAAGTGTGAGTTCTGGATAAGTTCAGTTGCATTCCTGGGTCACGTTGTATCAGCAGAGGGTATTTAGGTGGACCCGAAGAAGATTGAGGCAGTCAAGAACTGGCCTAGACGAGCATCAGCCACAGAGATTCGGAGTTTCTTTGGGTTGGCTGGCTACTATCGACAGTTCGTAGAGGGATTTTCATCTATTGCAGCCCCGATGACCAGATTGACCCAGAAGGGTGCCCAGTTCAGATGGTCAGATGAGTGTGAGGCGAGCTTTCAGAAGCTCAAGACCGCTCTGACTATGGCACCGGTGTTGGTTTTTCCCACAAGATCTGGGCCTTATACCGTTTATTGTGTTGCTTCCCGTATTAGGCTTGGTGCAGTGTTGATATAGGATGGCAAGGTTATTACTTATGCTTCGAGGCAGTTGAAGATTCATGAGAAGAACTATCTAGTGCACGATTTGGAGTTGGCAGCTATTGTTCATGCCTTGAACTATTTGTATGGCATGGCATGTGAGGTGTTCATTGATCATAAGAGCCTTCAATACTTGTTCAAGCAAAAGGAGTTGAATTTGAGGCAGAGGAGGTGGTTGGAGTTATTGAAAGACTAGATGTCACCATTTTATATCATTCGGGGAAAACCATGTGGTGGCCGATGCTTTGAGTAGGAAGTCAGCCAGTATGGGCAGTCTTACTTATAGCCCAGTCAGTCAGAGGCCGCTTGCTTTGGATGTTTAGTCTTTGGCCAATCAGTTCGTGAGATTGGATATTTCTGAGCCCAGTCGTGTGTTGGCGTGCACGGTCGCTCGTTCTTCATTATTGGAGCGTATCCGTGATCGGCAGTTTGATGATCCCCATTTGTGTGTCCTTAGAGACACGGTGCAATGTGGAGGTGCCCAGCTGGTTACCTTAGGTGATGATGGAGTTTTGAGATTGCAGGGCCGAGTATGTGTGCCTAATATGGATAAACTTCGAGAGTTGATATTGGAGGAGGCTCATAGTTCCCGTTACTATTCACCCGGGCACCGCAAAGATGTATTAGAATTTGTGACAGCATTATTGGTGGCGTAGAATGAAGAAGGATATTGTTGTGTATGTGGCTCGGTGTTTGAATTATCAGCAGGTTAAGTATGAGCATCAGAGGCCTGGTGGTTTGTTTTTGAGGATTGAGCTTCCTGAGTGGAAGTGGGAGCGGATCATTATGGATTTTGTTACTGGACTTCTGTTGACTCAGAAGAAGTTCGATGCAGTTTGGGTCATTGTTGATAGGCTGACCAAGTCAGTGCATTTCATTCCTGTGGCGGTCTCCTATTCATCCGAGAGATTAGCTGAGATTTATATCCGGGAGATTATTCGCCTTCATGGTGTGCCGACATCTATCATTTCAAACCGGGGTACATAGTTTACCTCGCGCTTCTGGAGAGCAGTTCAGCGAGAGATGGGCACACGGGTTGAGTTGAGTACAACATTTTATCCCCAGACGGACGGTTAGTCCGAGCGGACTATTCAGATTTTGGAGGATATGCTTCGAGCTTGTGTTATTGACTTTGGAGGTTCGTGGGATCAGTTCTTGCCTTTAGCGGAGTTTGCCTACAACAACAACTACCAGTTGAGCATCCAGATGGCTTCTTATGAGGCTTTATATGGTAGGCGGTGTCGGTCTCCGGTTGGATGGTTTGAGTCGGGAGAGGCTCGGTTGATAGGTACGGATTTGGTTCAGGAGGCCTTGGACAAGGTCAAGATCATTCAGGATAGGCTTCGTTCGGCTCAGTCCAGGCAAAAGAGCTATGCAGATCATAAGGTTCGAGATGTAGCTTTCATGGTTGGTGAGCGAGTATTGCTCCGAGTGTCGCCTGTGAAGGGCGTGATGAGATTTGGGAAGAAGGGAAAGCTTAGCCTTAGATTCATTGGTCCGTTTGAGATTCTTGATCGAGTGGGAGAGATGGCTTATAGACTTGCATTTCCGCCTAGCTTATCACTGTCCAGTTGGATAAGGACTTGTCTTATAAGGAGGACCCGGTAGCTATTCTAGACCGACAGGTTCTTCAGTTGAGATCCAAGAGTTTTCCTTCTGTTTGTGTTCAGTGGAGAGGTCAGCCTTCTGAGTCATCGGCCAAGGAGTCCGAGTCTGATATGCGAAGCCGCTATCCCCACCTTTTCCCCGACTCAGATACTTCTTTCTTTCGTCCCTTCAAGGACGAACGGTTATTTTAGAGGTGGAGAATGTGACGACCCAAAGGGTCATCACCTATTTTCCTATTCATTCCATGCTTTCGAGGCCTTGAAAACCTCATTTTTAGTTGCCTCGATTTGCATGCACAGTCCGGGCGTGTAGCCGAAAAGCCTAAATATGAAATTCTGTGAAAAATGCTAAAATTTGGTATTAAAATGAATAAGTTTGACTTTGGTCAATATTTTGGGTAAACGGACCTGGACCCGTGATTTGACGGTTCCGAAGGGTCCGTAGAAAAATATGGGACTCGGGCGTATGCCCGGAATCGAATTCCGAGGTCCCAAGCCCGAGAAATGAATTTTTGAGTAAAATTATTTTTCTGAAATTATTAAGGAAAAAATTGAAATCAAATTGATTAGAACGTGTCGGTATCGATTTAAGATATATCTGTGAAGTTTGGTTGAAATCGGACGTTGTTTGACGCGTTTCGGACTATAAGTTCTAAATTTGAAAGTTTATGAAGTTTGAAGAAAAATTATTGATTTTGAGGTTTGATTCATTATTTTTGATGTTATCTTGGCGATTTGATCGCACGGTTAAGTTCGTAGGATGTTGTTGAGTTAGTGTATATGATTGGTTAGGAGCCCCGATGGCTCGGGAGTGTTTCGGGGGTGTTTCAGAGTGACTTCAACTTAGGAAAATTGTAGGTTTTTACTTTAGCTGTTGCAGGTCCTTTTTACTCTACGCGTTCGCGATTCACCCCAGCTTTCACAAAGCTTTGAGTTTTCCCTCCATCGCGTTTGCGTTCCTGCCTCGCGTTCGCGTAGAGTCATTTGACTCTGAGGACTCAGCTTCCTTTTCCTCTTCGCGTTCGCATATACACTCGCGAACGCGTTGGCTTGCAGATCCCTTTCATCGCGTTCGCGTATAGGTCCATGCGTTCGCATAGACCAAGTCCTAGACCCCCCCAACCCCAACCTTCCTCTTCGCGTTTGCATCCTTCACATCGCGAATGCGATGGACTGTTGAGTCAACCCTTCGTGAACGCGACCTTCTTTACGCGAACGCGAAGGGCAAATTTTGCCCAGTTATATTTTAATTTCCAGAATCAGTGTATTGCGGGATTTTCATAAATGCACACGAGCTCCTCCTTCTCCAAGGTCTTTAGGCATCCATTGACGCTCCCTTTCACCAAAACTTCTTGGGTTAGTAAATCTTAACTCGTTTTCTTCATTTTTCATCAATATTTGTTGAATTCCTAAGCCTAAAACATGTAATCTAGGGTAGAAATTGGGGAAAATGGGTAGAGTTAGGGCTTTTTACCTTTTCTTGATTTAGACTTCGTTTTGGGATCGAATTTGAAAATAAATTATATATTCGGGCTCGTAGGTGAATGGGGGATTTATTTTTGGTCCGAACCTCGTGTTTTGACCAGGCGGGCCCGGGGGCGATTTTGGAATTTTTGGGAAGAAAGCTTGGAACCTATAATTAGACATTGAGTTTGAATTGTTTAGCATATATTGATATTATGAAGTCATTATTGTATAGATTTGATTGAGTGGGAGCCAAATTCGAGAGGGAAAGCGGTTGTGGTGAATTGATTTGGCCGTGGAAGTCGAGGTAAGTGTTTGGTTTAACCCTAGCTTGAGGGAATAGGAGTTGAGTCTTGTTTGCTACTTGCTAATTGATCGAGTACGATGTATAGACATGGTGACGAGTATCTATACATAGGTGTCTAGCTTGACTGTGAGTCTTAATTTTGCTAATTGTGTACCCTTGGTTGATCCTATGAAAGTTGCGGCTGAATATTGATATTAGGTGTGCCAAGAAGAAGTTGAATAGGATTGGTTATAGCTGACTCTTCCTTGTCGGGATGTTTGACTGATTGTTATTTTTCCCTTGCCGGGATTGTATCGTGTACTGTGTTGAAAGGAAAAGGGGAGCGGGTGGTATGCCTACCACGAGTGATATTGAAATGGGAGCAAGTGGTACGCCTACCACGAGTGATATTGAAATGGGAGCGAGTGGTACGCCTACCACGAGTGATATTGAAATGGGAGCGAGTGGTATGCCTACCACGAGTGATATTGAAATGGGAGCGAGTGGTATGCCTACCACAAGAGATATTGAGAAATGGGATCGGGTTGCACGCCTGCAACAAGATGAGTTGAATATGAAAGTTGTCTTGTCTTTTCATTATTGATAGAAGTTAAACTGTAGATGTACGTACGATTACACCTGATATTTTGTTTCTATTGTTTACCCCTGAAGCATGCTCCCTTCCCCAGTTAAAATTGTTATGTTCTTGCTACTTTTCCGCTGTACTTGTATATACATCTGCACAGGATTATCTGAAGTCTGGTCCTAGCCTCGTCACTACCTCGCCGGGGTTAGGCTAGACACTTACCAGCACATGGGGTCGATTGTGCTGATACTACACTCTATGATATTTGCACAGGTCCAGGTTTCGAGCAGCAGTAGCAGCAACATTAGTACGGGAGCAGGCCTTCAGCCAAGTGAGACCCGAGGTAGCCTTGCAGACGTCTGCAGGCCCGACGTCTCCCTTATCCTGTCTTTTTACCTGTTGCCTCATTGTCTTCGAGACAAACAACTTATATTTTCTTTCAGACCTTTGTATTTAGTATTTCTTAGCAGTTTGTGAGTATTGTGACACCAGTCTTGGGTAGAGTCTTATATTGACTATTCCGCATTTTGATTCAGTTTCTATAATTAAGACTTTCGCTATTATTTAATTTCGTTATTTTATATTGTTGCCATAAATTTTTAAAAGGGGAAATTATGTTGTAAGCGAAAAGTAACTAAATTTGGCTTGCCTAGCTTCTACGAGTAGGCGCCATCACGACTCCCGTGGGTGAAAAATCTGGGTCGTGACACTTTTTTATTATTAATTTTTTCTGATTATCGCTCTTTTCTCCCCCTCATTTCTCACATCCCATAATTTCACCATCTTTTCTTCTTTTTCTTTTTTTTTTTCTTTTTTTTCCTTTTAATAAATAAATGATTCGATCGAACCCTATGTAGGTTGCCTACGTATCATGACGCCGCATAAATCAGATCTTTGCGTAGTTCTGGAAGATCGGGAACAACATAAACAAACTAACGTTCTTCTTTTTCTTTTCCCTTTTTTCTTCTTTTTACCTTAGTGGCTACTCCGATAAGAAAAGAGAAATAAAAGAAGCAAATCTTTTTTTTTAAAAAATTTTCTAGACTCAATGTTCTATAGCCTATTCTAAACTCAAGCCTAACGGATTTTTTTCTTCTTTTTTTGTCTTTTGACACAAATTCTCTATTAAGCAAAAATCCTAGAAGAGAAATATTTTTTGACTCTTTTTTTTTAGGAAGGAAATTATGTTGTTTTCTTCATTTTTCATTAGTTTCCCAAATAAGAACCTCAAAAGAAAATCTTTTTGGATTTTTGAAATTAATACCTTAAAGAAAACTCTTTAAAGAGGTACTAAAAGAACTTTTTTTTTTTTTTGAATTTTTGGTTCTAATATAGTAAAGAAAATATAAAAACAATTTTATTTTAAGTTCTAGGTATTAATTGCCTAAAGGAAAAGCCACCTCAATTTTTTTTTCAATTTCTAGGAGTAGTATTTCTAAAGAAAATTCCTAACAGAAATATAAAACGCAAAATCTTTATTTTTTTGAATTTTTGATTTATTACATACCTTTTCAAATGCAAAATAGAAAGTACAATAATAATAATAAAACTCGGCATTACTATACAAAACTAAAAAGTAAAAGATGACATAACAAAACAGACTCAAAACATAAAAAGAAAAGAAAATCTTCTTTTAATCCACTCTTGAATGAGCGATCCTGACTAGATGTCCTGGGGCTCTGTCATGCTCAAACTCCGATAAATAAATTCACAACTGTGTACACCTGTCCTAGACGGACCCAACCCTTGTGTTGAGTCCCCTAAGTCAAATGCACGTGATGCAAACAAGCGTTCCTACTAGGGATCCAGCATGAGACTGTATTTTTTTAGGTTTAAATCTTGTGTTTTTGTTCTAGACTTGGGGTACCCGAGCGGACAACTGGGGCCGAAGAGGGGGCGACGTACTGGGAGCCCTAAAGTCTACCCGACCTTGTCGCTTGCCCAGCCTCGTTCTATTTGGTATAATTTCTACAGAAAAAGCGGGCCATGCGAACGTGTGCACCATTTTCAGAAGACTCGGAGGGGTGGTGTATAAAGACAGTTATGTACAATTCAAATAATATTAAAGTGGTAAACATACGACAATTAGCACAAAGGTTCACAAAATACAGTAATATTAACAAATAAATAAAGTCAAGCAAAATCATATTAACAAGCTCGAATTCCGAACCCTGAACCAAAGATTCTGGATTCTTGTCCCCAGCAGAGTCGCCAGAGTTGTCACACCTCCTTTTTCCTACCCCTGGAAAGGGTATAAGTGAGTTTTTTCAACTTAAAGTGACAATCGAAACGGGATTATTTTATAAAAAAAATCAAAGTCTCCACTTGGAATAATTTATGGCATCCCAAGTCACCGATTTAAATTTCGAATCGAGGAAAAGATTGACCCTCTTTACGGTCTGCGAACACAGAAGTCCGGGTAAGTAATTCTATTAACCAGGGAGAAGGTGTTAGGCATTTCCGAGTTCCGTGGTTCTAGCACGGTCGCTTTGATCATACTTGACTTATTAAAATGTCTAATTAATGATTTTAGAACCTAAGTGCATTTGCCTTTTACCGCTTTTAATTTAAGAAAATTATCTTGAAACGGGTCACGAGTACGTGTACCCATTTATTTGGTGCGTCAAAAATTATGTCACGCGAACGTGTCCACAATTAATAACGCTTTATTATTATTAAACAAATTTGGCCGAAGTTGCGCGAACGCATACCCCGGTTTTATTTTTAGAAATCATAATCATGTCACGCGAACGTGTCCACAACCACGATAATATATTAAACGTGCCTAAAGAAAAACTACAAACATTTGTCATTTTATATCTAGGTCATCAGAAATTAATACGAGGGCCATATGTGATTTAATTAAGATGGCGCCCCTCAATGCAATTTTAAAAGGAAACCCAAACTAAATTTTGGAGATCCAGAAGCTATTTGTGTCATCTAATATGGCTCACCTCAATTCATCAAAGGACTAATGTGAAGACAGTACCACATAGCATCCATTCAAAATTCCTAACCCCTTAAAGAGAATCTGTATTGGACTGTTATTATTATAGCTACTCAGATGAATAGTCTATTATTTACTTGCTGCAACATGAAAAAACTTCAGCTCACACTCCAATAATTTTCAGAATATATTATATTCAAATGGGAATAAGCGATTAACAAGGAACATGGAGAGTTTTTCAGTATTTATTACAATCCCACTCAATTAACTAATGATGAAACACATTTTCCTTTGACATTAGGAGGATGATTACAGGCATTCATACTTCCAACTGGGGCGGCAGCAAAGTAATCCTGACCTCTCTATGCATTCCCGGATTTTGGAAACATAGTGGTTCAGAAAATCCATTTTTTCTTAACTTAATTACACTCCAGTAAGCTAGTCACACATATGCATTTTTTGTCATCTAAATATATACCTTTACTCCCTACTATCCAGGTGTGGTTGCCACAAAATCTATATAGAAGTGCATTTAAAACAACAAAGAATTACTCAATATACATTTCTTTTTGGATAATTAAGCAGAACTATTGAAATATGCATTCTGCTTGCAAAAAACAAGTACAAGGGAAGATAACATTTTAATTATCACACAAATGACTACTTTCAATGCCTATGAAGTTTTAATTGAGCTAGGCACTACAAACTCCTAAATTCCATACTAACAATGATGGTATTTCACCTTGGAGCCATATATCTACTAGAACATCTCCATATATAAGTAATCCATTATAAATTAACAAACAATCCAAACCTTGACAAAGACATACTGCTCGTTCAAACCATAGAATGGCATTTTCATGATTGTTTCTTATTAGTACCCAAAATTTCAGTATGGTTTTAGATATTCATCACATCGAACACTTCAAAACCAAACCCAAGCTCGCAGTCGAAATAAAAGACCACTCAGTACACATGTCAATGAACAACAATTGAGACTTCATATCAATAGGACATCCAAATAGCAATTACATTATTTGAGACCAAAAGCACATATCTTAATAGCAGTAAAACAACTAGAAAAATCCAGTAGGAGCTGAAATCAGTAAACTGGAACAAACAGCTATGCAAAGAACAGTGAATCAACCAACAATGAAACCTCGAATCTGGAATCCGAGTGAGAAAACAGAAATGACTTCGAACAAGGATACCGACCGAAATTCAAGAGTGGACCTCGAATCAGAACCAGAATTCCAAATCCAAACACAGACTCGAACTTAAACTTCAATCAAACTCCATTCTTCAGAACCAAAAATCACAACAAATGTTGAAATCTTTTGGTGATCTTCTGATTTCTTTTGAAACAAAACTCGAGTAAAAATCAAACTCAAACTATTTTTGTATTTTGTTTTTCTGAAATGCAATACAAACGTGAAGAATCTGAAAAAAAAAATACAAAGAGCCCTAGAACTTTTTACCACTCAAAAGCTTCCAAAAAATTTCTCTGAAAATCCTATCTTATATAGCATTCAAGGATTCTCGAAGCTTCTGCCTTCCTCCCCAAAAAAATCCAAATACTCCTCCTTTATCCGAAAAAAAGAAAAGACCATCAAAAATCTTCACAAAGAACAAAACCCGGACAAAATGGAAGGTGTGTATGTGATTTCTCGCATCCAACCACTCCCATCTAACCGAGATTCGTCCCAAGACATCAAAAGCATGTGAGAAAGGGTGAAGCCGAAAATATTCTGTCAGAGACGGTTAAGCCACATTGGAGAGAGAGGAGGAGACCATGTGCGTTGAGTTTAGGGAAGAACTTGTCTGAAAACTCAGACGAGTTGGGGACGATTTGGGCTAGTCGAATTGGAGGTGGAGGGTGGGCGCCGTTTGTGGGATTGAATTTAGGGTTAGGTTTTGGGGAAAAATGTTATAAGGGGGTTTATATATGAGGGGAAACGGGGCGGGTTTGGGGGAAGGAGGGTCACGGGTTTTGGGTCAAGTCAGGGGCTGGTTTTGGACGGGTATTAGTGAAATTAAATTGGGCGGGAGAAGTGCAACTGATTTGGTCCAAAATCTGTTTCTTCATTCTTTTCCAAATTAATTCTTTTATTTTCAAACTCTTTTTAATTAATTTTTTTCAAATAAAAACTAAAAATAAACCCAAACTAAATCCTAAATCAAATTAACCCTACCATATTGAATTAATTAACTCTAACTAATAATTACCACAAATAATTAAAACTAAATTAAAGGAAAAATTACCAAAATTCAAAATTAAAATTAAAAAGTGCAAAAATAAACTATTTTTTTGTGATTTTTCATTTTTGTAGGACAATTGATTTGATAATTAGTCTAAAAAAATGTAAAATTACGTCCTAAATGCAAATGCAACATATTTTTTTCGTATTTTTTATGAATTAAATAAAATAAACATGCACAGACAAATGCAAACAATAACAAAATGCTACGAAAATCCACGAAATTGCAAACGAATGGAAAAAATTATTTTGTTTTGAATTTGTGGGAGTAATTCATATAAGAAAAAAATCATGTGCTCATAATGGGCTTACCGCACAACAACAAAAACATGTATGGTAAAAACACCATTTTCACTAGTATATGGAGCTGAAGCCTTGATCCCAGTCGAGATAGGGGAGCCAAGCACGAGATATTCACAAGCAGCTGGTGAATCTAATGATGAAGAAATGCGAATAAACTTAGATTTACTCGAAGAAAGAAGGAAAGTTGCGTTAATAAGAATGGCAGCACAAAAACAGGTTATAGAACAATATTATAATTGGAAAGTTCGCCTAAGATACTTCAAGATTGGGGACTTCATACTCAAAAAGGTTTTTTCAATCTACGAGAGCAGCTAATACAGGAAAGTTAAGTCCTACCTGGGAAGGGCCTTATAAGATTCACGGTATCGCAGGAAAGGGATGATATAGACTGAAAATAATGGATGGCAAGATGTTACCTTCACATTGGAATGTCGTTCATCTGAAGAAATACTACTTCTAAGTAAAAGAAGTATCCACGGGCAGGTACCTTCATTTTCGAATTTTATTTTTGAATTGTTAAAATTTTACTAATGATTTTAAATGATAGCCAAAAACCTAACCTATACTAAATGATGAATCACGACCTGCAAGACACATGGAAAAACATAAATTTCCGGTCTAGGGTTATAATTTATTCTAATAGAAATTCAAACGGATTAAGCAGTCTTCATCTATAATCGCACCTCCGAGTCCCGTGCTTTTTTCTTCCTTTTCAGGAAAAGGACCAAATGAGGGGAATAATCAAGTGCTCGAGATTTTATACTTCAAAGCTCAAACACTTGGGGGACTATACAATATACATAGGAAGAAGGCAAAGATGACTGAAGAGTCAAAGCCCAAAAAAGTCTACTCATTGAATGAATCAAGTGCAGAGCAAAGTTACGATCCAACAACATAAATCCAAAATAAAAAACATTATCATATGTAGGTTAAAGGCAATATATAGAAACATGTTATAAATGAAAACCTTGTATTTTATTTCTTTTTTGAAAATCTGTTGTAAAGAAAACAGTTACGAAAAAATTATAAAAGTTATTTAAACACATGTAAAGATGTTATTTAAATTTGACAAAGTTCAAATGAAAACTTTATCAAAGTTATTTCAAGAAACATAGTGTTCCTATTTCTTTTATCGTATATTTACACGATTATGAAGTTGAGACGTCTTCTTCATTAAGTGTCAAAAATAAAAGGGCCCTCTTTTATAAGAATCATGTGTGATTTAAACATCCGCGAAGTTAATAAAGCACTTTATAAAAAAAATGCAAAAAAGGATAAAACATAAACCTACGAATTAATTAACAAGTCCTTAAGTATAAAGGCAAAGTCGAGCAAAACAAAAGTTTAAAATAACTAAGTTTAAACTGAAAAACTTCTTAAATATTAAAAAGTTTAGACTAAGTACGAACTTAGTCATCAACAATTTGTCATTTATACAAAATGCCCCGAAAAGGTTCGAGGACTTATCGTTTCTAAAAAACCAAACCCCCAAATGGGACCGGGGGTTACAACCATATTCCGCAAAGAAAAAAAAGGAGTAACATGTCATCAACTTTTCACTGAGGGGCTGAAGAAGGATCTGAAACAGGGTCATGAGCGGCAGAAGGTTCGGGATGGCTTGAAGGAGTTGGAACATCCACCGTACCCATTTCATCTTCAATGTGCTCGGGAATATCATCCATGGGAGAAGGAAAGTCTTAGCCTTGCTGAGTTTTTTCAATAGTCTCTTTGATTTTGTCTAACTCAATATCCAAACTAAAGCCCTCTTGGCTAACTTCCATCAGGGTATCATGGCGGGTGTTTAGAATTGCCCAACTCACTTCTATTGCAGTCTTATCCTCAAGAATCTCGTAATCTTTCTCCCATTGATCAATCTCATCTTTAAGTTTTTCATTTTCAGCCAGAACAGAATCATAAGAAGCTTGCAAAGGGGTGAGTGAACTCTCTAAAAAGCTGACCTTGTTAGAAGACTCAAGGAGATCTTCCTGGGTCTGAGAAAGGGTTTGCACGAGTTCACCAGTATAGGCTTCTTTCTTACTCAACAAAGCCTTCAATTCTCTGATTTCTTCACTGGCTTTGGAAAGCTGCTCAGAGAAAGATGTTTCAAGGAGATTTTTGTCCTTATCAGCTTGACTTGAGGATGCCTTCTCGACTGCTAACTCTGAGGTTAAAACCTTCAGTTGCTGCTCCAAGGTACACTTATTCTCTTCTAACACTTCCATGTCAATTTGAATACCTTCATACTGCTCTCTCTAGTTGTCCGCTTCCACTTGATAGTCATGCATTAATTATTCTATGTGGAAAACCCTCTTCATCATTTCCGTGCCAACTAGATTGATCTTAGAAAAAAAGGGTAAGTGCCTTAAATAAAAAAAGGAAAGGAGGTAAAGTTTGAAAAAGAATGTCTTTAAAGAAGATTGCACTATGTCATTCATCCAAGTCAAAGAGTGATGACTCTCAAGCTTGGCTCTCTCAACTGGACCAATCAGAGGCTTCAACCGCACATCAGCCCGACCTGATTTCTTCAAAAGGTTACCATCGGTAGGAACCTCGATGATAACTTGCCTCAGAGCTTCACCTCTACTTGAGGAACCAACCTCAATATGATGGACGGTTGTATGAGGAACTATAGAAGGAGTCAAAACAGCCTGGGGAGGAGCAACAACGGCAACAGTCATGGCTGGCAACGGTGTCACAGGAGCAGACATGGAAAAAAAGGCAAGGGGTAGTTCATCAGAAATTGGACCCAAATTTTCATTATCAAACTCACGGGCAAAAAGCTGAGCAATAGAATCACTAGCAGCCGCAGGAGTATCATCATCAGAAATCACCAAGGCGGCTTCAACAGGCTCGGTGGGAGGAACAGAAAGAGGGGTAGATGCTTCATTATCTGAAATAATGCGTCTTCTAGCTCGTGGCCTTCTTATCAAAGAGCCCCCATCTTGTTCTTCCTCTTCTTCGGAGTCTTGCTCAGTGGAAGCTTTCCTTTTCGATGAAGAACCTGAGATTATCTCTTGGGCTCTTTCCAAAGAAATTCTGGAAGTTACGGCGGCCTCAGAATTTATGCCTTGAATGGGAAATCCTGACAAAAAGAAGGATTAAAATAATTTCTGAAGAAAGAAGTAAATAGAAATACAAAGAAAAAGGCACCTACCGTGAAATTCCATCAAAATGGCAACCATCAAAATTGTAAAAAGGTATGGAAAAGTTATAAAAAAAACTCATGTGTAAAATTCCATTTCTTAGGGAATGGAACATTTCCTTCACCTACTAAACCAACAGTGGGGCAACAACAAACTTGGCATACCAGCCACGGTCTTTATCGTCCTCTAGGCTAACCAGAACTCTTTTGCTTCTCGCTACTAAAGTAAAAGTCCTTGAATGAAGAGTTTGGGAGAATAAAGATGAATTAAATGAAAGAAAGTAAAAGGCATGCCAGCCATGTTGGCCAAATGCCTCAAACAAGCAACTGCCCTCCACATGATAGGGCCAATTTGTCCTAAGTAGACATCAAAAAAGCGACAAAATTCAAGGATAACAGGGTCAATAGGAGGCTTGAAATTCAACGTGAAAGGATATGTATATACAAAAGAAAACCCAGTCAAATAAGAAGTGATTCTTTTGTTTGCATTAGAGATTATGATGGGGAAATCATGACTCCAATAACAATCTCTACGAACCACAGAAATCAAACCTTCAGTGATCTGAGTCGGATAAATGTCAGCATGCTCTAATGAAGACATAGAAGAAATTTGGTTTCTAATAGAGTCTCTATCATTGTAGAAAGATAGTTCAGCGGGAACAATCTCATCTACCAAAGGTTCACGAAAAGGTTCAATGGCTTCTTTACCTCTAGATAAAGACCTTTGAGAAAGAGAACATTTGGTTCTAGAAGGGGGTGTAGAACTTGTTGAAGGAAGAGGAGTGCCTCGCGATGATGAGGACCCTAAACTACAAAGTCTACCTCCTCTCCTACTCCTAACAGGAGCAAGAGTAAGGTTGTCAACGATGGGAACTCTCCTAAGGTTAGGGTTTGAAGAAGGCATAGTCGTACGGGGAAGAAGAAAACAAGAATTGAATGTTCTAAAATATTTTGTGAGAAAGATAAAGATGAAAAAGTATATTTATACTTAGAAGCAATCGTCAAAGGAAAATGTGCAATGATGGAAACGTCATAATGAGAGCTGTTGTTTCGTAATTGGTGAAGCTGTAAAAAAGCCTTGACTTAAAAAATGCCGAAAAGTTGCATGTGACGACGCAAAGGGTCATCACCGAATTTTTCCCTTTTCCGTGCTTTCGAGGTCTTGAAAACCTTGCTTTTAGTTGCCTTGATTTGTGTGCGTAGTCCGAGCGCGTAGCCGGAAAGCTTTTATGTTGAAATATGTAAATTCTATGAAAAATTTGAAGAATTTTGATATTAATATGTTTAAAGTTGGCTTTGGTCAACGTTTTGGGTAAACGGACCCGGACCCATGATGTGATGGTCCCGGAGGGTCCGTAGAAAAATATGGGACTCGCGCGTATTCCCGAAAACGAAATCCATGGTAATCCTCTCCCACTTCCACTCGGGAAGCTCAATCCTCTGAAACAAACCACCAGGCCTCTGATGCTCGTACTTAACCTGCTGACAGTTCACACACCGAGCCACATATGCAACAATATCTTTCTTCATCCTACGCCACCAATAATGCTGCCGCAAGTCCTGATACATCTTCGTGGTGCCTGGGTGAATATAATACCGCAAACTATGGGCCTCCGCTAAGATCAACTCTCGAATCCCATCGACATTGGGCACACAAACTCGCCCCTACAACCTCAAAACAC
>MU709648.1:295071-307116 GCA_026770625.1 Nicotiana glauca
GATTCAAGCCTATGAATCTCAAGAACTTCCAAATTCCACATCCGATGCCGAAACATGTCAAAACTAGTACGAATGACCTCAAATTTTGCATACAAGTCCAAAATAACATAACGAAGCTATAGCAACTCTCGGAATTCCATTCTGACCCTCGGATCAAAATCTCACCTATGAACCGAAATTCGCCAAAATACTAACTTTGTCAATTCAAGTTTAGTTCTACACCGGTCATCACAAAAAATTCCGGACACACTCCTAAGTACCAAATCACCTAACGAAGCTATTCGAATCATAAAATTTGCATTTTGAGCGCTCTAACACATAAGTCAATATCCGGTTGACTTTTCCAACTTAAGCTTCCTTAAAAGAGACTAAGTGTCTCAAACCTTACCAAAATCATTCCGGAATGACTTCAAATTTTGTACACAAGTCACATTCGACATTACGGACTTGACCCAACTTTCGGAACCGCATTCTGACCCTGATATCAAAATTTCCACTTTCGGTCGAATATTCTCAAAAACCTTCAAATTTCTATATTTAGCCAAATGACTTCAAAATGACCTCTGTACATCCGAATTCACTTCCGATCGCGCTCCCAACTCCAGAATCACCATACAGAGCTATTCCCAGACTCGGAATCCCAAACAGATATCTATAACACTAAAATGCCTTCCAACCCAAATTTATGAAATTCTTCTAAAATACTGACTTCCACAATATACGCCGAAATGCTCACGGGTTATCTAAAACCAAATCTGGACATATGCCCAAGTCTAAAATCATCATACGAACATGCTGGAACTTTCAGATCCCAATTCCGAGGTCGTTTACTCAAAATTCCAATCTTAGCCATTTTCTTCAACTTAAGGTTGCCGCAATGAAAAGTTTCTTTCCAATTTGACTTCGAATTTCCCGAAATTCAACTCTGACCATACATACAAGTCAATATACCTGAAATGAAGTTGTTCATGACTTCCAACTGCTGAACGATGCGCTAGAGCTCAAAACGATCGGTCGGGTCGTTACATCGTGGCTAACATAGGATGACATCATGACCACACACATCATCATTACGCATCTTCCCGATGCAATGTGTCATTTCCAGAGCGTTTGTTGCTTCGATCTTAGTGTAAATGATAGCTTCTTCTATCGATATGGGCGTCATAATACCTTACAAATAGGGGAAGGGATATTTAAAAATGAGACTTTTCGAACTTCCTGCTCCTTTAGCACTTTGCATGTTCTTTTTCTTCTTCTCCAACCCTTACTTCTGACTTGCTCCTACTTTTCAGTTTTAGCTTTCTTGTTGATCGAATACTTTCCCGTTGATACCCTTGTTCTGATTCTACGGTACATACACTTCTTGTAGAAATGACAAACTCCTGTCCTATTTTTGATATAGTTTCCGATGACACCCCTTTATCGGTGGCTATGCCTTTTGGTAGTGGCAAACCCACTGTTGTAGAAGATGAAAATTTTCCCACGTGGAGGAGATAGTTCCTCTGAACCCGTCGGTTAGAAATAACTTTCAGAAGGAACATGCTACTGGTCCTGAGCAGGTTCTATCAGTCATGGGGTCGAAGCAAATATCTGATATGCGGTCTAAATTTTGTATTCCTGATTATGTCGATATCATTCTGGTCGGGAATGACTCAATACAAATTCACCGACATGGGTATTATGCTTTCTATCAATACCCGTTCTTGGTGGGTTACTCTCTTTCTCTTCCTCTGCTTGCTGAGGAGTTCTGCCTTTTTTTACGGCGTCTGCCGGGCACAACTTTCCCCTTACCTATATAAGGCTTTTTTATGTTGGCAAAGTTTACAGAGTTGGGCGGTTGTGAGGTCTCCATTCGTCATCTTCTGCATCTCTTCTCGCTCAGTTTCTACAGGGGACACTGATTCATCTCCGCCACCGTGGGGCAAAAGGCTTGGTGACGGAGATGGATGACAAAGCAAATCGTCGGTTCTGGTGCAATTACCTCTTCTTCAGGACCGAACATGTTGTGGCGGAACCAGCCGGGTTCCCTGAGCAGTGGAACTTCAATCGTAAGGGCCTTTTACCGTTCATCATATGTTTTATTCATTCCCCCCTCTTTTTTTGTTTCTAACTTTATTATGTTTTTCTACTTTCAGTCGGTAAGTATCTACCCCCATTGGTTCCTGACATCGAGGACTGGGTGGCTCGCGTCTTACCTAATACTGTGGGGATTCGCAAATGGATATTTTTTAATATGCGGTTCTGTCTCAAGCCATTGGCTAGTGAGTATGATTCCTAGTTTTAGGACCCTTTCACTTTCTTTATAGCTTACCACAATTTTTCTTCATTTTTTGTAAATATGATTTTCTTTTTGTGTTAGGTCGGCGAGCTTCCAAGAAGGAGAAGGCTCCGGTGCCCGCGTTCCACCAAGCAGTCGCTTCGGCTAGAATGCAATTTGTACGGGCTGAATCTACCCAAGAGGGTCAGAACCTAGCTCTGCCGTCGGGTGATTCTGCTCCACAAGTAGTCATCACGTCGGCTGAGACCTCTGATTTCTGCATCCTGTGCCTGATCAACGAATCATCTCCTAATGAGGGTAATGCGGTATCGAGGAAAAGGCGGAGGGTGGTGACTGGAAGCGTCGGTGCTACTGATGCCGAGTTAGAAAGGCTTATTATTTTAGACGCGGAGGCTATGCCCTTACTGGGCATTGAGGCTATCGTCATAGAAGGATCGGGCTCTGATATCGCCCTGAGAAGGTGCAGGCTTTTGAGGATATTTACACTCGAATAGAGATAAGGATGAAGGGGCCTGATTGGCACATAGTCATTCCCGTGGATTACGATATCTTGACCAACTCGGAACGAGTAGTACTTCGCTCCTCGATACGCATATTTTGATAATAGAACGCTATAGAAGCTGAGGGATGTGGATCTGTCGTTAGGTATATATGGCATGGCCTTGCGAGTGACTTTGCTTTTCCTATTTTAGGTTAATTCATTTCGTATGTTTAATTTGATTCCGCTGACATATCTTGTTTTACATGTAATACCCTCATCATGGAGATTGAAAGTGACCGGCGTGAAGAGCGAATGATGACCCTCTTCAAGAAGATGGTGTCAAAGTATAGAGAGTATCTCTCTAAGCACCGAGCTCTAGTTCGCTTTCTTAACCAGGACAGCTAATTCCAGGCGCTCCGTGATAGGCTCAAGCAAAAAGATGAGGAGTTGAGGGAGAAAGACGAAGAGCTTATGAGGGCCATCAGTAGATGTTGTGTGCTTGAGGAGGAATTGAAGGCTAAGGAGGATGATCTCGAGGTCAGCAAGGGAATGACGGCCGAAAATACTAACCTGCAGGCACGGGTGGTGTATTGAAAGGTCGAGCTTGAGCAGAGCGAAACAAGGGTCATCAACTTGCAGGATGAGTTGAGCACCAGGGTTGAAGAGTTGGGTCGAGCTGAGAAAGCAAGAACGATCGCGGTGGCAGAGGCGGCAGCCATAGGGGACACCCTTCAGGTTTGCAAGTCTGAGCGAGCTACTAAGGCAGAAACTTTGGCGCTCAAGGAAGCGAGATTTGAGTAGAGGGTTAGGGATATGGAGGCGGAGCTGTCTCAACTGAATGAGCAGGTTGTCACCCTAAGGGCCAAGAAGGTGAAAGTGCAAGCTCAGTCGTCCACTTGTCATACTTATGTTTCTCCCAGTGTGTCACGGGAGTTGTATGAAATGTGGGTTCATGCTGAGGCTCAACTTGACATATATAGGTCTCTGAAGACGGCTGGGAAGATTTTTGAGGTTGTATTTGAGAATGTTCATGTTAAGGCACGTGAAGCTCGTGACGCCTGTGGTTATGATCCAGTACGCCTGGAGGAGACGATGATGAAGATGCCTTGGATAGTATTTCTTCTGACCCTTGGTACAACAATGAGTATGTTGGTGATGGGGGAATGATGCATCATGAAGTTTTTGTACTTGGTTTTTTCTTTTTTGTGTCTTTGTTGTTTTTGTGGGGGTGTCTGTCCAGCCTTTTGTAAAAAAAGTATTGGAATGGAACAATTGATATGAAATAGTTGTTGTGTATTTCTGGATCTTCTTTCCCTTATTTTTTTGTTGTGAGTTGTTTTGCGAGAAATTCCCTGACTTTTGGTTTACTTCGAACGAGGTCGAAGGTAAGTTAATTCGAGCGAGGTCGAATGTATATTGATTCAAATGAGGTCGAGTGTAAGTTAATTCGAGCGGGGTCGAAGGTATATTGATTCGAACGAGGTCGAATGTGTATTAATTTGAACGAGGTCGAATGTAAGTTAATTCGAGCGAGGTCGAATGTATTAGTTCGAGCGAGGTAAAATGCATGTTAATTCGAACGAGGTAGAATGTAGAATGATTCGAACAAGGCCGGATGTAAGTTAATTCGGGCGAGGTCGAATGTATGTTGATTCGAACGAGGTTGAATGTACGTGATTCGAATGAGGTCGAATGTAAGTTAATTCGAGCGAGGTCGAATGTATGTGTAAATGCCTAATTTTTGTGTTTTTCTTTTGCATTATATTTTTAATAATTTTATTATGTGTTTTTTGTAGGTTTTTTATTTAGATTTTTAAAATTAATTATTTAAGGGGGTTAAGGGATGGGGCTAGTGTATTTAATTGAAATTGAGCCAAAATTGACCCAAAATTATAAGCCCAAAAAGGCCACATATCCGGTCCAAATAGGGTTGCCAAGGGAGGTATCAAAACGACGTAGTTTAACCCAAAACTATGTTGTTTTGGATAAGTGGACAGAGATCAATCCCTAGCCATCCGATCTTCCTTAATCCAACGGCCCTCCTTTCTCATTATCCTATGTATTTAAAACCTAAAATTCCCAAAAAATCACCTCATTTCCCCTTATTTCCCTTTATTCTTCTCTCTTATCACTCTCTCTCTCTCTCTCTCTCTATATATATATATACACACACACACACACACACACACACTCTCATCTATCTCTCTGTCGCTCCCCACAGTGGTTCCGTCGGCCAAAAATCGCCGCCACCAGTCGGCTACCTCCAATCAACCCCAAAATTTTACCATCTCCTCCCCTCTTCCTCTTCTTTCTGCCTATACCACTCAAAATCCCCAAAAACATCTCAATCTCACGAAATCTAAACCTAAGCATAAACCTAGCCGCCACCCGCCGCCGTTCACCACCTCCAATTCCCACCAAAGTCGCACCATTTCCTCCTCTTCTCCTCCTCCCTCCGTATCTCCAATCATGTCCCCAAAATCCCCATCGCCTCTGACCGGAACACCCCACTGCCGTCCAACCACAACCAAATTTCCCGAACCCCTTATTTTACCATTTTTTTTACTCAAAGACACTCGTTTCTTTTGGATAGATGCCGAAACTCATTTTATTTAACCGTCTTCTCAAAAAATGTGCATTTCAGAGTCGGAAAACCGTCTCTTCAGATCCCCAACATCTTCTCGTGGCTCAAACAGTGTCAAATGCGCTCAATTGGTATAAACTTTACTTCTTTTTTATATTTTCTGATTTTTCACTTTTGCAATTAGTATTAGTTTTAAAGGTTTAATTTCTATTAATGTTGTTGTTATTTATGTGCAATTGAGTATTAGTTTTCAATTACATGTTACTTTATAAATGTGAATTTCAGTTCTTCGACCTAGCCGGTTGAGTTGTTCGTTATTGTCTATTAGTTTTGATTTTTGGTTCTTTGACCTAGCCGGTCGACTATTTTGTGTGAATTTATTAAGTTTGAATTTTTAGTTTCCGAACTAGTCGGTCGATAGTTAAGTGTTTTATGCTAGTTTCATGAAAAAACAAAAAGATTAGATTGAATCGTTTATTTAGTTAGTCGTTAGTAAGTTGTTATTAGCTATATGTGATAGTATAGTAATGCTCGTTTAGTTTTTAATTCTCATGATAGTTTGTAATCTCAATCGCTTCATGTTAGTTTGCACAAATCAAATTCATTCTAATCAAGTTTGTTTAAATACTTAGTTCAATTACATTTTGAGTCATGTTTCTACTTTGCTAGTTCATATTTGGTTGGAGTTTGAGTGTATCTGCTGAATTTCAGTCATGTGTAGATATAAGATGAATACTTGAGTTTAAAGTACTTGGTTGTTAGGTCTTTTACTGTTCAAATATGCTGGAAACACAACTACTTTGCTTTATGTCAGATTTTTGGTGAAAAGTGAACTGTTTTGGCACACAAAATTTAGTCCTTTTGGACAGATTTTTGGTGAACCAAAATCTATCCAAAAGGAATTATTTTTTCTACTTAAATAGGTCATTCTTTCATACTTTGGGGGGGGGGGGGGGGGAGACATCAGGAAAAAGGGAATCGAAAGGAAAAATTTCAGCAAATATGCTCCTCTTGGAAATAATTTAGAAAAGTCTTTAGTTTCTCTTTTTAGATTTTGTTGGGATCTTTTCTCTTAAAGAGTTTTTGGGTTCAAGTGTTTTGAGTTTTCTGTTGTTTGTTATACGTTGGCTGCTTGTTGTTGATTAACCATAGCTGAGTTTCCAAAGTTTTGTGCAACTTTGAATTCACCATTGCTGCTTTTGCTTTGAATATGCAATCTAGTTAAATCCTTGACCTTGTAATTTATTAACTTTATTGTAATGAATCATATTATGCAAATTTTTGGTCCAATAAATGAACCATGAAGTTTAGAGTTTATTTGAGTGTTTCGGGCTCTTTTAATATCTATATCATGTTTACAAATATTTAATATGTACATTGTGTTAGAATGGTATATTTATGTGTACATTTGTTCGGATTTTGAAGATTGTAGTATTGCAGTTGGTATAGTAATTGCTCGACAAGATTCTTTTTCCTGAAAGTTCTCACTGAAAGTATATGATTACATGAAAAATAAAAGTGAACTTCTATTCTCAAGGATCCCTGTCTTTACTTTCTTTTTCTCTTCACTTCACGTGCTTAATCTATTCAAAAGGATTTAAGTTCTAAGATAGTTTATTGAGTGTTTTGTCACGACCCAACTCCCAAACCCGGTCGTGATGGCGCCTCTCGTGAAGACAAGGCCAGCCAACAGACATCAATACCTCTTTAATACTTACTTAGCATAAATAAGTTTAAAACATTAGTAAAATTTATCATATGTGCAGAAGAAAAATAATAAAATAGGGAACCATCCCGATACAGCCCGACCGGGGTGTCACAAGTCACGAGCATCTAGAAGGATTTTTAAGTCAACTACAAGGCCTGTAATACATGGATTAAAAATTTAGAATCAAAAGAAGAAATCTGGTGCCGTGAACGCTGGCGGCCACCTTGTTCGGCTACAATAGCAAAATCCTCAACCAGCTCAAACCCGTTACCGGGTAAACCAGTACCTGCATCTACATGCGAGGTGCAGGGAGTAAAGTGAGTACTCCAACTCAGTGAGTAATAAAAGTAAATAATAACTGAGCATCAAGAAAACACGTATAATGGATCATCATGCTATATAGAAACAGTGTAAAACTCCTTTAGAAATCAGTGAAACCGTGAAATCTTTGGATATATCTTGGCTCAGTTTAAACCTCTTTTGAAAATAATCTTTTCAACAGTTGCAAAAATAATCTCAAACAATTAGTGCCGCTATACACAGAACCTCGCCCCTTAGGCCTTATTCTCGTTCATGGTCAGCCATTCTTACCTGACCACATGGTGTTATTCCTAGTCAGTCGTTGTTACCTGACCAAACGCATAATAGAGTGTCATTGTTACCATTGTCTGAAAGTTATCCTCTTTAGGAGTGATCAGATAATACCATAATAGCAGATAGATATCTTAAGAAATATCACAAACAACAAATAATGAATAAATGCATGAATGCAATGCAATGCAGATGATGGTACATTCTAGTACCCACTGCGGCGTGCATCCCGAGCCATCCATATTTATTTATCGTCGACGACGCTCACTGGGGGTGTGTACAGACTCAGAAGGGGCTCCTATCGCTCAAGCGCAATATCAAACCATCTCGTGGCATCAATTAATTCCTGGTCATTCATTGTTACCTGACCGGTCAGTCATTGTTACCTGACCAATTTACATCATACAGTGTCATTGTTACCACTGTTTCAAGTCACATCTTACAGTGTCATTGTTACCACTGTTTCAAAATCACTGTTGCGGAGCGCAGCCCGATCCATGCTCAGTACAGAAATCATCATAAGCCCCTTGGACATTTATAAAACAGTAGTTCTCAGCCCGAATTATCATTTAAAAATATCATCTGAGTTTTCAAAACTTAGGAATATGGCTGAGTTTGCAAAACAGTATTTAAAACCTTGGATTGAAACCAAATGATATGCAAAATATGCTAAAACAGTAATGTCAATCCCCGAAGGGTTCTACAGGTCGGCACAAGGCCCCACACATGGTAATATGCCCAATTAGCATCAATATAGTATGTGTCTCAATCACCAATATAGAAGAAATATCACTCAGGATGGACCAAGTCACGATCCCCAATAGCAAACGACCCCGCACTCGTCATAGAATGCGTGTCTCGCCTCAATATAGCACCACGACATGCAATTCGGGGTTTCAAACCCTCAGGATATCATTTACAAGCATTACTCACCTCAAACCGGTGAAATCTCTAGCCCGCGATGCCTTTGCCCGTCAAACCGGCCTCCAGGCGCGTCGTATCTAACCAAAATCAGAGCGAATACATCACAATATGCTAAGGGAGCAATACCCAAGCGAAAATAATTGAAAAATATCAAGAACCTCGAAACTAGCAAAACCCGAGCCCCGGGCCCACTTCTAGAAAAATTACAAAATTCATATCACCGGATTCCTCGTCTCGCCATGAGTCCATACATATCAAATTTATCAAAATCGAAGTCCATTTGACCCATCAAATTCCATTTTTAAATTAAAAATTTTCAAGCCCTAGCTTTACCCCCTTTTGAAGAATTTCAACCAATTTTCATGTTAGATTTATCATAATCTCATGTATTTAGCCAAGGAACTTACCTCCAATCACCCCCAATCGAAATCTTCCCTCAATTCCGTCCAAGATCTCTCGAACTAGCTCAAAAATGGTGGAAATAACATAAGCCTCGCGGAACCAAAAATGAATATAAACCCTTCTGGCATCAGGGGTTTCCGCTTCTGCGGTCCCCATGCCCGCTTCCGCGCAACCGCTTCTGCGGTTTTTGTCCGCTTATGCGGAATTTCATTAAAACTCAAGGGCCGCTTCTGCGACACAAATTTTCGCTTCTGCGGAACCTCACCTCCAGGCCAAACCCGCTTCTGCGACCGCCTGTCCGCTTCTGCGGACTCGCTTAAGTGAAATGTGTTCCGCTTCTGCGGAACTACCCAACTCAGTTCCAGACCGCTTTTGCGACCAAGGTTACGCTTGTGCGGTCCATTTCCGCAGAAGCGAGCATACTAGAAACCAGCAAAATCTGTCATTTACTCAACTTGAATTTCATACCGTTAGCCATCTGAAATCATCCCGAGGCCCCCGAGACCTCAACCAAAAGCACCAACATGTCTTAAAACATTATCCAAACTTGTTCCAATTATCACAACCCATCAAACAACACTAAAATCATCAATTCTCATCAGATTAAAGCCTAAGTTCTTTAAATTCTTCCGAAACTCACATTCGATCAAAACCCAAACAAACTACGTCCGAATGACCTGAAATTTTGCACACACATCTCAAATCACATTTCAAAACTACAGCAACTCTCGGAATTCCATTCCGACCCTCGGATCAAAATCTCACCTATCAACCGAAACTCACCAAAATACTAACTTCGCTAATTCAAGCCTAATTCTACAACGGACCTCCAAAATCAATTCCGATCACACTCCTAAGTCAAAAATTACGTCCCGAAGCTAACCAAATCACCGGAAATCCCATCCGAGCCCTCTAACTCATAAGTCAACGGCCGGTTGACTTTTCCAAAATAAGCCTTCCTTAAAGAGACTAAGTGTCTCATTTTCTACCAAAACCAATCCAAATCAACTCTAACACACCAAACACTGATAATGAAACATGAAGAAGCATAAAATGGGGAAAATGGAGCGGTAACTCATGAGACGACGAGTCGGGTTGTCACATCCTCCCCAACTTAAACCAACGCTCGTCCTCGAGCATATCCAGGGTTGTTCTAGAAGCCAACCGATAGTTGAATGATCTTACCAAGCATATACCCTGGGTGATACCATGTCACCCTATCTCGCATAGGTCCGATAACACAACATAGCTGAAATCTCGCAATCCATCTAGACCATAAACCGTAGAACCACATTGTACTTTCCGAAATCATACATAAGATCATGACCTCACCTCTATACTCAGAATAAGCCCGAACCAGCTATAATAACCCATACCTGCAACCTAAGGTGAAATCATATGATATACCACATAATCCAAGCACTCGAAACGATAACTTCTATTCACAGTAGTTACCCACAACAACCAATTACTAATAGAAAACCTCTTATTTAGCTAAAGTTTCATTCCATCACTTTCATATACTACCAACGATAAATGAAACACGCAGCAAACTGTAACCATTTCTCAGATCAACCATTCATGAAGCCATTTCCCTTTTGACTAATACCACAGCAGACTTTCGAGCCGAACCTTGATATTATCCTTCCAACGAGCTGAAATCAAATCTGTTCGTATTCATTAATGACTCCAATGATCACCTCGAAACACACCACTCTGGTGACATGACACCTCAACACGGGCCTAAGCCACATCTTGCATAATACACGCACCAATGAGAAATGGTCTGAACATACTCAATTCATGAAAAGTGACTCAACGAAAGAGCCGTACCTCAAGCTCATCAGTACCATCACAAGACAAGGCTGAGACCCCGTCTCACATCATAGAAATAGAATACCTAAATCTGCCTCGAAGGGTCATAACTCGATGTAGCCTCACTACAATGCGCGGTCCTATTCACAAACTGTCACACATGAAGCATCTCAAGTCGCTATGCTTAAAATCAACAGCCATGCACAATTTGATGTCTAGAACCCTAGCAATTCATTACACCCACGGTGAAATAGATAACATACGACAAACAACCCGATATGTCATAACCAATACTCCATTTACCGAAGAACACCTAATTACTCTTCATGCTCGACTTTCACTATGAATCCCTAATAGAACCGCACCACATGTGCCCATAATCAACAAATCATAACGTCTCACAACATAGAATAACAACTCAAGCTGAATACATAGCCACGTCAGCCTGCCAACGAACTCATTACCAAGGAGCCTGAAGTTGCTCCTTCCACTACTACAGCTCATGTCGAAGTCGTACGATACGTGCCCGACGCCAAATCAATATCAAAATCCACAACCTCGCCCAGCGACATGCCCAGCCACAAGAAACGCATCCGAAAAGTCCCTCACAACGGAACTAAATCAATGGTAGAAACCTCTGCACTGACATCCATCACAAAGGCCCAATTAAGAAAAGCAATCCTTCCCAGCCGTCCGCTGGTCTTTGGAATACAAACACTCTGCTAGAACATAATCCGATGCACTCCGCCACGCAACCTATGGCATTTTCCGACATAACCCACATCACAATAGTCTAGAATAACCCAACACTGAGAAATTCAGTCTACACCCCAATATCATATCTAGAATCTAATATACCAAGCAAAGAAAGATCCAGTCGGGCTTCCAAGTCCCAATAGTCGCTAACGGTACCAATACACACGACCCGCAACCACTACACAGTCTGTACCTGAGAACTCCCAGTCTCCAACTCCATATAGCACACGAATCACTGTACCTGATCCCCAAATTCTGCCGTATGAATATATATATCACGCCTCAAGTACTCAATCATTCCGCGAAAGATATTCTTAAATTCCCCTATGCCATCAAACAAACTCAGATATCAGCTGTCGATCTAATGAGAAAATACCGCACTACCACCGGAGTATCATCAGTCTAATCACATTACCCTTTTTCCGGGACACATACCCTCGTCAAATCACTTTCAATTAGCAGTACCATTTCCTTGATTACCTGAGGCTACCCGTTGCCTAAGAATT
>MU709648.1:308027-347497 GCA_026770625.1 Nicotiana glauca
CCAAACTACGATAAAACCCGACAAGAACATCTCTGCCAATTCCATTCGCACAAGCTAAACTGCCAGGACTGAATCCTTCTATCCAAACCAAGTTGAGTGAGCTGACACAGCTCAAGAGCTTCGCTGCACAATACCTGTAAGGGCTCATAACCTCTCACACATACAAAGAATTATCATATCCTTACCATACCGATTCGGTCTACTATCAAGCTATTCCATCTATTTAATTTTTCCTTCTGATTCATGATCAACTTGATATTCCCTCTTGCTGTAGCACCACAATGCCTCAACCCAGTTTCACTACACGAGACACAAGCACAAGACCACACTATCTAAAACCCATAAGCCGCCGAATACTCTCTTAATATCCCCAGGAATATCACGTTCCAGAATACTTTACTCGGAAGAACTCCCTGTGAATCTGAATTCGTTACCTTTACTTCCCAGATACTGATACATAGGATCCTATAAGTAACATAAGAATACCACAAGTCTTGCCCTCTTCCAATGAAAACACAATCTCTAACCACATGCACAACCTTAAGATACCCGATTGTTCCCTGTAGAATATTGAACACAATAAAACCATTCTCGAGAGTCATTCACTCTTATTCAAACTGCAAATTACCTGACTTAACGAACAGAACCACTTATGCCTTATTGGCACTCCGATACCGCAAAATGAGATTCTCATCCCCATACAACCAAGCAACTTCATGCTCTATGCACCGAGCATTCTTTACCAACAACAACTCTAGACATTCCGTGATTCTCATACCCTATGGAACATAATATACCCTTTGTCAAAATTTTCTTTTACTCTAGCCATAGCCGGCTCACCCGCACACTCCAACTGAACCCAATATAGCATATGCCCATGAAATCAGCTAATCAACAGCAACCTCCCCAACTTGGCTCGAAGCCATATATCAGGGCACACTCAACAACTCATAACACTTTTACTCTACCATAATGCCATAGTGAGATTAAACTCAATTCATCTACAAGCTTGTGAAAACACAGATCATCTAGTACTGAAATCCTCGGCAAACCTCGCATCCATTCCCATATCAGTTGAGTCCACCCTCTAGAGCGACCCGAATTTATCAAATTTCAACACGTACCCGTCAATTACGCATGAGATCTTCTAATAATATACATATGAATCGTACCACTTAAGAACACTCCGGAGGAGATAACCCACCTGCTCCACCTAAATTTAGTACTTCAGCACACCTTCCACCATTATATACATTACACAGTCATTTAGTCTTCCTGAGTCTGAACTCATACAGCCATATGTAATGCACCTTACATTCCAACTAGGAGACACGAAAAATATTCTTCACGCGCCCCTAATTCGGGCTACACATCAAATCACAATAGAAATCGAACACTTAACAGTTAATCTATTACCTAGTAGACTTCTTCGTCACTACCAAGTCATATAAATACATCTCGCAGTACTAACATACTCATCACATGAATACCCAACCGCCATTCCAGCTAATAGGAACAATATCGAACATATAAGTTCAAAACACTTGCTCACACAATCAGCAACTCAGTGTTCAAGCCTTAGGCAAGATCCGGCCTCAAGTCCTCCAGACTGGCCCAAAATCAAACTCACGGAGATTACATCTCGCCCCTTGATCGGGGAATCACAAGCCATCAAGGCACATCTGATACTGAGCGCTAAAGTGCGCATACAAACGCATGGAAGGAATTTCAAGAGTTTCTTTTCAAGCTGAATTAAGTACGCACAATAAGAATTCCAAGAAAGTGAAGTTTTCCTAAAGGTTCTGCAGCCTTTCGAGGATAAATACAGACATCTCCATACTAATCCGCGAGACTCTACTAAACCTGCTCATGACTCGTGAAACCTAGTAACCTAGGCTCTGATACCAACTTGTCACGACCCAACTCCCAAACCCGATCGTGATGGCGTCTCTTGTGAAGACAAGGCCAGCCAACAGACATCAATACCTCTTTAATACTTACTTAGCATAAATAAGTCTAAAACATTAGTAAAATTTATCATATGTGCGGAAGAAAAATAATAAAACAGGGAACCATCCCGATACAGCTCGACCGGGGTATCACAAGTCACGAGCATCTAGAAGGATTTTTAAGTCAACTACAAGGCTTGTAATACATGGATTAAAAATTTAGAATCAAAAGAAGAAATCTGGTGCCACGAACGTTGGCGGTCACCTTGCTCGGCTACAATAGCAAAATCCTCAGCCAGCTCAAACCCGTTACCGGGTAAACCAGTACATGCATCTGCATGCGAGGTGCAGGGAGTAAAGTGAGTACTCCAACTCAGTGAGTAATAAAAGTAAATAATAACTGAGCAGCAAGAAAACACATATAACAGATCATCATGCTGTATAGAAACAGTGTAAAACTCCTTCAGAAATCAGTGAAACCGTGAAATCTTTGGAAATATCTTGGCTACATTTAAACCTCTTTTGAAAATGATCTTTTCAACAGTTGCAAAATTAATCTCAAAAAATTAGTGCCGCTATACACAGAACCTCGCCCCTCGGGCCTTATTCTCGTTCATGGTCAGCCAATGTTACCTGACCGCACGGTGTTATTCCTGGTCAATCGTTGTTACCTGACCAAATGCATAATAGAGTGTCATTGTTACCACTATCTGAAAGTTATCCTCTTTAGGAGTGATCAGATAATACCAAAACAGCAGATAGATATCTCAAGAAATATCACAAATAACAAATAATGAACAAATGCATGAATGTAATGCAATGCATATGATGGCACATTCCAGTACCCACTGCGGCGTGCTGCCCGAGCCATCCATATTTATTTATCGTCGATGGCGCTCACTGGGGGTGTGTACAGACTCCAGAGGGGCTCTTACAGCCCAAGCGCAATATCAAGCCATCTCGTGGCATCAATTAAATCCTGGTCAGTCATTGTTACCTGATCGGTCAGTCATTGTTACCTAACCAATTTACATCATACAATGTCATTGTTACCACTGTTTCAAGTCACATCTTACAGTGTCATTGTTACCACTGTTTCAAAATTACTGCTGCGGAGCACATCCCAATCCATGCTCAGTCTAGAAATCATCATAAGCCCCTTGGACATTTATAAAACAGTAGTTCTCAGCCCGAATTATCATTTAAAAATATCATTTGAGTTTTCAAAACTTAGGAATATGGCTGAGTTTGCAAAACAGTATTTAAAACCTTGGACTGAAACCAAATAATATGCAAAATATGCTAAAACAGTAATATCAATCCTCGAAGGGTTCTACAGGTCGGCACAAGGCCCCACACATGGTAATAAGCCCAATTATCATTAATATAGTATGTGTCTCAATCATCAATATAGAAGATATCACTCGGGATGGAACAAGTCACGATCCCCAATAGCAAACGACCCCGCACTTATCATAGAATGCGTGTCTCGCCTCAATATAGCACCACGACGTGCAATCCAGGGTTTGAAACCCTCAGGATATCATTTACAAGCATTACTCACCTCGAACCAGTAAAATCTCTAGCCCGCGATGCCTTTGCCCCTAAAACCGGCCTCCAGGCACGTTGTATCTAACCAAAATCAGAGCGAATACATCACAATATGCTAAGGGAGCAATACCCAAGGGAAAATAATTAAAAAATATCAAGAACCTCAAAACTAGCAAAACTCGAGCCCCAGGCCCACTACTCGAAAAATTACAAAATTTATATCACCGGATTCCTCGTCCTGCCACGAGTCCATACATATCAAATTTACCAAAATCGAAGTCCATTTGACCCATCAAATTCCATTTTTAAACTATAAATTTTCAAGCCCTAGCTTTACCCCCTTTTGAAGAATTTCAATCAATTTCCATGTTAGATTTATCATAATCTCATGTATTTAGCCAAGGAACTTACCTCCAATCACCCCCAATCGAAATCTCCCCTCAATTCCGTCCAAGAGCTCTTGAACTTGATCAAAAATGGTGGAAATAACATAAGCCTAGCATAACCAAAAATGAATATAAACCCTTCTGGCATCAGGGGTTTCCGCTTCTGCGGTCTCCATGCCCGCTTCCGCGCAACCGCTTCTGCGGTTTTTGTCCGCTTATGCAGAATTTCATTAAAACTCAAGGGCCGCTTCTGCGACACAAATTTTCGCTTCTGCGGAACCTCACCTCCAGGCCAAAGCCGCTTCTGCGACCGCCTGTCCGCTTCTGCGGACTCGCTTAAGTGAAATGTGTTCCACTTCTGCGGAACTACCCAACTCAGTTCCAGACCGCTTTTGCGACCAAGGTTACGCTTGTGCGGTCCATTTCCGCAGAAGCGAGCATACTAGAAACCAGCAAAATCTGTCATTTACTCAACTTGAATTTCATACCGTTAGCCATCTGAAATCATAACGAGGCCCCCGAGACCTCAACCAAAAGCACCAACATGTCTTAAAATATTATCCAAACTTGTTCCAATCATCACAACCCATCAAACCACACTAAAATCATCAATTCTCATCAGATTCAAGCCTAAGTTCTTTAAATTCTTCTGAAACTCACATTCGATCAAAACCCAACCAAACGACGTTCGAATGACCTGAAATTTTGCACACACATCACAAATCACATTTCGAAACTACAGCAACTCTCGAAATTCCATTCCGACCCTCGGATCAAAATCTCACCGATCAACCGGAACTCGCCAAAATACTAACTTCGCCAATTAAAGCCTAATTCTACACCGGACCTCCAAAATCAATTCCGATCATACTCCTAAGTCACAAATTACTTCCCGAAGCTAACCAAATCACCAAAAATCCCATCCGATCCCTCTAACTCATAAGTCAACGTCCGGTTGACTTTTCCAAAATAAGCTTTCCTTAAAGAGACTAAGTATCTCATTTTCTACCAAAACCAATCCAAATCAACTCTAACACACCAAACACTGATAATGAAACATGAAAAAGCATAAAACGGGGAAAACGGAGCGGTAACTCATGAGACGATGGGTTGGGTCGTCACATGTTTAGATTAAGAAAAAAATAATAAATAAATTCTCGTGTCATGTCAAAGAGATTGTGGTTCTTTTATTTCTACCCTTAATGTTTGAGTTTGAAGGAAAGTTTACCATGATGATCATCAGTTGGTTCTAGCTTTAACTAGAAGATATTTACGAAATATCTCGCCATGGTTTTGTTGATAGTATTAGTTAACTCATGAAATTTTATTTTAAACTTTATATTACTTAAAATATTTAAAAAGAAAAGGCAACAATGGAAAATTATTTTGTTGCACTTTTGGAATGAAAGTGAGTTTTAAAGTGTTAATTGGGTAATTTTGGACCATATTTAACTGAAGTTGGTTTCGTTTTATTTTAATTTTTTTTAGTTGTTTTGTAATTTTTAAGATTTTCAAATCTTGAATTAATGGAATAATATTTTAGTTTTTGTGACTGGGAGGTTTTGAGCTAATTGAGCTAAGTTAATGAGCTTGAACCCGCCAAGCCAAAAATAATGAGATAGTTGGACCCGATTCTAAATGCAAGGCTTGTCTAATAAGTCTAACGAGTTCAGATTATTTTTTTATTAAAATAATTTAATAATAATTAAAACCCTAGGCAATTAGTAGACGCGCTTTAGCTTTTCACTCACGGACTTGCTTGCGTAGCGTGATATATAACATTCAATTTAATTCAATAATCTCATACCGTATCCAATAGGTTTAAATAATTTTTAATCCTTTCGCCATACTTGCGGATTCGCTTGCGTAGCGCAATTATGATAAATTAATAAATTCCATCTCGATAACACATTCGCTTGCAAAGTGTGATTACGACGCGAAAACCAATAAGGTACAGTTTATTCAAAATTAATTCAAACCAATTTTAAGTCAATAAAGTGATCGTGTTAGAACCATGTGACTCGGAGAATGCCTTACACCTTCTCCCCAGTTAACAGAATTCTTTATCCGGATATTATTTTTGTAAACCAATAATAAAAAAATCAAATCTTCCTTTGAATAGAGATTCAAATAAAAGGTGACTTGGAATAAGCAAAAATCAATTCCAAGTGGCGACACTAAACAATAAAATAATCTCTATTTCAAAATTATCACTTTAATTGGAAAATATCTTTTACCCACAACAATCCATAACATACATATATCTTTTAAAGGGTAGAAAAGGGTGTGACAGCTCTGGCGACTCCGCTGGAGAATTACCAGAATTCGAGCTTGTGCATGTTGACTTTTTTTTTTGCTTTATTTATTTTGTAGATATGGCAATTCATTTGTATCTAATGAGCTACCTGTTCGCTTTTTGCCGCTTCAATATTGTTGAACTGTACATATAAACTCTCTTCTCACGCACCCCCTCTGAGTTTTCTCGAAATTAAAAATTGAAAATTTGCTTGACATAGCCCGCTTTATTTGAGATAGCCGAGGTACTTGTCATCCGTTGAAGGATTTTAGTCACACATGTTCTAGGCGGGCAGAATCACCAGCTAAGTTGGAAAGTAATGCTACCGGTACGCTGACCCTTTTCGGCTCGAGTTGTCCGCTCGAGTAAGCCAGTCTAGATACTTTCTCCAATAGAATTTAAAACTAGAAGAACAAATCTCATGTCAGATATCCCTAGTAGGTTCGCTTTATTTGCATCACATGCATTTGACTTAGCGAAGCTCGGCATAGGGGCCGAGTCTGTATAAGACAGGTGTCCTCTTTGAGACTATCATGTTCATTTATGTGTTACTTGTTACATTATTTGGAAGGCTTGCTTGCATTGTTGACCGGCTTTAGAAAATTAGTTGAGCGAAATTATTTTTTTAAAAAAAGAGAATCATTCTCTTAGTTTAGTACAAATAATCTTTTTTTACTAAGAGTTTGCAGTAGTCTAGTGTGAGGTGTAAAGATTAACTTCATAAAAGTCAAAAGAGAAAAATATTCAATTTTATCGAACTACGCGAGTTTAATTCTCACAGAATGTGTGATACGTAGGCAACCTCCATCGGGTTCAACCCACACTATTCAAAAAAAGGAGCATAAAATTCTGTATGTGCATAAAAAGTTTCGAAAAAATGCTATTTTGGTCGCCTTTTTACTGTTTTTCCCTCGTATTTCGGCTATTTCGCTAAGACAGCCTTAAAATTTTTCGGGAAAGTGCTGAAGTGTCACTTTTTGTAAAAATTAATACTTTATCCATATTTATTCACCTTTTATCATTTTGCCCTTATGTCTAGCCATTTTTTGTCGAGACAGCTTTAAACCTTTCCGGAAGTACCGAACGACTGTTTTCCCAAAAATAGCTATTTTTATCTAGTTTTGTCTGGTTATATTTGCTGAGACAGCCTTTGAACTCCTCTCGGGAGTAGCAAAGGGCCATTTTCGTAAAAATAATTTTTATTTATTTATTTTATCTATTTTTTATCATTTTGTCATATGTTTGGATGTTTTTGCCGAGACATCCTTTATGTCTTCTGTCGAAGTATCAAAGGGCATTTTCATAATAATAGCTATTTTTCCTGCTTTTATCATCTCAAATTTTATGTCCGGTAATTTTAAAAAAAATATTGTAATAATAATAAAACAAAAAAACTAGATCGAGTCCTAAATTGGCAAAAAAAATGATCAGGATTTCCATATAGTTTAGGTAAGTTATGTGTGACGACCCGACCCGTTGTCACATGAGTTATCACTTTATTTTTCCCATTTTCAGCTTCTTTATACTTCATTATCCGTATCTTATATGATAGAGCTAGTTTGGAGAGGTTTTGGTAGGAAATGAGACACTTAGTCTCTTTAAGGAAAGCTTAGTTTGGAAAAGTCAACCGGATATTGACCTATGAGTTAGAGGGCTCGGATGTAATTTTTGGTGATTCGATTAGCTTTGGAAGATGATTTGTGATTTAGGAGAGCGATCAAAATTAATTTTGGAGATCCGGAGTAGAATTAAGCTTGAATTGGCGAAGTTAGTATTTTGGCGAATTCCGGTTGATAGGTGAGATTTTGATCTGAGGGTTGGAATGGAATTCCGAGAGTTTCTGTAGCTTCGTTAGGTGATTTTGGGATGTGTGTGCAAAATTTCAGGTCATTTGGAGGTGATTTGGTTAGGCTTTTGATCGAATGCGTGTTTCGGAAGTTTTAGAAGAACTTAGGCTTGAATTCGATGTAATCTAATGGTTTTGATGTTGTTTGAGGTGTTTTAATGATTGAAAAAAGTTTGAATGATGTTATAGGAGGTGTTTGTGCTTTTGGTTGAGGTCCCGGAGGCCTCAGGGTGATTTTGGATGGCTAAACGGGAAGTTTTCGACTATGAGTTATTGCAGAAATTGCAGCAACTGTGTAGGGCATTTTTGGTCTTCGCGATCGCGAGCCAAGGGCCGCGATCGCATAGAGGAATTTTGGTAGGGCTAAGTTTGTTCCTATGCATTCGCGATATAGGGACCGAAATCGCGAAAGGGTAATTTCTCGTGCATCGCGTTCGCAGTGGTGCGTTCGCGTTCGCATAGTGGAAGTTGAGGTCCCAGCACTTTTGTTCTTCGCGTTCGCACATGTGGGCCGCGTTCGCGTAAGTTGAGAAGTCAAGGCATCGCGATCGCGGGTTGGGCACCACGTTCGCGTAGGGTAACCTTGGTAAACGTAAATTTTGTTCATCTTGAACGCGGAGGTTTGACCGCGTTCGCATAGAGTAAATTCCAGCTGGGCAGAAGGGATTTTTAAAACATTTTGTTCCGCGAGGTTAAGCCATTTTCCACCATTGTTAAGCATCGTTGAGAGCTTTTGGACAGCAATTGAAGGTATTTCGACTGGGATTGGTTGGAGGTTAGTTCTGTGACCTAAAAACATGATTTGATTGTAGAATCAACCTAGAAATTCAAGAAAATTTATCAAAAAAGGGGAAGAACTAGGGCTTGAGTTTTGATATTTCAAATTGGGTTTTGATGAGTCATTTGAGCTCGGATTTTGGAGTTATTGGTATGTATGGACTCGTAGAGAGATAAGGAATCCGTTGATATAAAATTTTCTAGAATTTGAGAAGTGGGCCCGGGGCTGGGTTTTGCAAATTTTGTGATTTTTGATATTTTTTGATTCTTTTCGATTGGGTTATGTTCCCTTAGCCTATTGTGACGTATTCGTTGTGTTTTTGGTCAAATTCGACGTGCGAGGAGGCCGATTTGCGAGGCAAGGGCATAGCGAGCTAGGATTTTGGCCGGCGTGAGGTGAGTAATGATAGTAAATGATATCCTAAGGGTTTGAACCCCGGACAACGTAGTGCTATATTGAGGTGAAACACACGCTTTATGACGAGCGCGGGGTTATTTACTACTGGGGATTGTGACTTGATCCATCCCGATTGATATTTTTACCGCGTATTTAACTGAGATGTGTTTATTATACACATGATTTGGGCTTATTGCCATATTTTGGGCTTCACGCCAACTACTTGAGTCCTTCGTGGATTTTTATCACTGTTTCCTCACTATTTGTATACTACTTGAACTCAGTCCTGTTGATTATACTGTTTTACAAACTCAACCACTTTAATTGAATTTTGAGACTTAAATGATATTTCCATTATTGTTTGGGCTGAGCACTACCATTTTATTGATGCCCGAGGGGCTTATGATATTTTCTGGACTGAGTGAGGCCGAGGGCCTGAGATACATTTATATGCCACGATGTGGCTTGAGTGACGTGAGGAGGCTTTCAGGCCTTGTGAGTGATGTGAGGAGGCATTCAGGCCTTATAAATGATGTGAGAAGGCTTTCAGGCCTTATGTTGATATAGCGCTTGGGCCGTAAGGGGCCCTTCTAGAGTTTGCACACCCACAGTGAGCGCTGGTACCCATATGATATGAGAGTGAGCCCGAGGGGCTAATATTCTGCTGAGTGACTGATACTGAGCCCGAGGGACTGATACTGTTCTGAGCGATTCATACTGGGCCGAGGGGCAAATTTTTACTCATTATTTACTTGTGGTTTTACCTGATGTACTTGTTTCTTTTAAAGGAGACTTCATTTGACTCGTTACCCTTTTACTACTTTAAGTGATTTACTGCCTGTTATAGAATTGCCTTGTGCACTTATTTGTTTTCATGCCTTTGGTGGTTATTTATTACTATTACTCAATGGGTCGGAGTACTCACATTACTCCCTGCACAATGTGTGCAAATTCAGGCATAGCAGAGTCCGCACCTGAGCACTGATTCCTTCCAGACCAGGCAGCGAGTTGGAGTTACGAGGTAGCTGTTGGCTCCGTAGCCCCTTGTCTCTCCTATATTATGTCATTTGTAACTATTGTATCGGATATTACACTTTGTAGACTTATAGCAAACTCAGTAGTAGCTCATGACTTGTGACACCCCAGTTCTGGCTGTGTGGGGATGGTTTTCCCTTGTTATTATCATTGTTCCGCATTATTGGCTATATTAAGCATGTGTTAGAATGGTTAATGTTAATTAATTGCTTTAAAAGAGGTGTTTGCATTATTTGGCTGGCCTTGTCTTCACGAGAGGCGCCGTCACGACCAGGTTTGGGAATTAGGTCGTGACAAGTTGGTATCAGAGCCCGGCGAGGCTAGGCTATTAGGGACAGAGTTGGTTCAGGATGCCTTAGAGAAAGTGAAGCTGATTCAGGAGAGGCTTCGTACAGCACAGTCGTGTCAAAAGAGTTATGCGGACCTGTCAGGACCCAAAATCCACTAAGGGTTGTGGTGGCGCCAGAAACCGCTGTTAGGCCAGCCAACTCAAATACTGAATTAAATCTTGTTTTAACACTTTTGAAATCCAGGATTTTTTCTTAATTATTTAGAAATTTAGATAATATAGTTTCAAATTTTTAAAAGTTGAGCAATTAATACAATACTTCAAACCATCCCAGAACCCGGTGTCACAAGTGCATGAGCAACTATCGATATGGAAAATAAAATACAACATATGTCCGAAATACAGTAGACAGGGAAATAATAAAAAAAATACTGGAGGGAACTACACTAGCTGTGGGTCGTCTCGAACAATGACGCTCACCTAGTCCCAGAGTCATGCATGCTGCTACGCCTAGTAGGCTGCTAGAGGTATATATACTTATGCAACAAAAATGCATAGAAGTGTAGTATGAGTACGTAATCAACGTGTACTCAGTGAGTATCCCGCCTAATCTCGAAGGAGGAGAGACGAGATGGCCAACTCCGACACTCACTAGAGGTCAATTAGCAATATTCTATAAGTGCGAGGATAATCACGGATTTGTATAGAAGTTCTAATTGTGGAGCCAGAAAAACAGGTAAACACCTTCAATAATAAATCAAGGGCTTCTAAAGTCTGTTCTTTATTATCTTATCATTGTATATCAAGCCACGTAGGGCCAATTCCACATTTACAATTTCCAAGTAACAGATAAACATGCGCAAATTACACCGAGGCGACGGCCCGCTCCAACAGGAATGTAAACTGTGCACTGCCGAGGGTCGAGCGGCACGAACCATAGATGCATCTATTCTCACCGAGGTGTTCGGCCCGTTCTATAAATAAACACATATCCTGCTCCCGAATCATCCATGCGACGCAGGCACACATAAAATACATGCTCAAGTAGGAAATTAAGAGCTTATCGGGGATAATAAACCAAATAGACAATTTTAATATTAAATCTCTTTTTAAATTCCTTTACCAATTCAAGGTGATTTAAACAATTCAAACTATCAATGGGTCCACAGTAATCAAAGTATAACATGCTTTTTGGGTCCTAGACTACCCGGACAATAGCATAATAGTAGCTACGCACGGACTCTCGTCACCTCGTGCGTACGTAGCCCCCACAAATAGGGGCACATAACCAATTTAACTCACCTAAAGGGTAAATTCTCCCTCACAAGATTAGAAAGGAGACTCACCTCGCTCCGAAGACTCATAACCGGCATTCTACATTCTTCCGAAGGCTTGAGCCGACGCACAATGCACCAAAACTGGCCAATTAACGATAAACTAATGAGAACATGCTCAAATACTTGTTAGAAATTCAAATTACATAGATTCCCAACTCTGCTTAGTGAAATGACCAAAATACCCTCGGGCCTACGTGCCCGGATTCCGAAATTTCTCGAAGACGAAGGTTACCCATGACCTTAGGAACTCAATATATGATTTTCTCTTAATTCCATACCCAAAATCGTGTTCAAAATCCAAGATTATAATTTTCTAGGTTTTCTCAATTTTTACACTAATTCTCATGCTTAAATCCATACATAATTGATATATTTAACTCAAAAGTGATAGGGGTAACTTACCTCAACATTGACGACAAAATCCTCTCTTGGAGCTCCCCAAAAATCGCCCAAGCCATGAAGAAATGGGAGAAATGAACTCAATCCCACGATTTAAAACAAGGTTCTGCTTCCAGTCATTTCTGCTTCTGTGAAAGCCATGCCGCATCAGCAGTTCCGCTTATGCGGTCCAAAGGCTGCTTCTGCAGCTCCTTCCCATGACGCCCTTTCTCGCTTCTGCGATGCCCCTTCCGCAGATGCGGTTCCGCTTCTGCGGAATTTTGACCGCATCTGTGGTCCTCAAGCTTTGGACCAAAAGCCGTTTCTGCGGCTCCCCGTTCACTTCTGCGGTGCCGCTTCTGTGGTCAACCAACCGCAGAAGCGAAAATACCAGCAACCGGATGCCTTCAGCTCTCTTCCAAATTCCAATTTTGATCCGTTAACCACCCGAAATCCACCCGAGGCCCCCGGGACTCTAACCAGTCATACCAACCAGTCCCAAAACACATTACGGACTTGCTCGAGGCCTCATATCATAACAAACAACGCTAAAACCATGAATTACACCCCGATCCAAGCTTTATGAACTTTAAACTTTCCAACTTCTATTTTAGATTTTTAAACCTATCAAATCACGTCCGATTGACCTCAAATTTTGTACACAAGTCATATTTGACATTACAGACCTACTCCAACTTCTGGAATCGAATTCCGACCCCGATATCAAAAAGTCCACTTCCGGTCAAACTTCTCAAAAACCTTCAAATTTCTATCTTTAGCCAAATGGCTTCAAAATGACCTACAGACCTCCGAGTTTACTTCCGATCACGCTCCCAACTCCAGAATCACCATACGGAGCTACTCCCAGTCTCGAAATTCCAAACGGACATTGATAACACTGAAACGCACTTCAAACCAAACTTATGAAATTTCTTCCAAAATGCCAACTTCCACAATAGGCGCCAAAACGCTCCCGGGTTATGCAAAACCCGAACCGGGCATACGCCCAAGTCCGATACCATCATACGAACCTGCTGGAACCTTCAGATCCCGATTCCGAGGTCGTTTACTCAAAAATCCAATCCTAGTTCATTCTTTCAACTTTAAGCTTCTCAAATGAGAATTTTCATTTAAATTTAACTCCGATCTTCCTGAATTTAAATTCCGACCATGCGAACAAGTCACAATACCTGAAATGAAGCTGTTCATGGCCTTAGACTGCTTAACAACACGCTAAGGCTCAAAACGACCGATCGGGTCGTTACATTTTCTCCCACTTAAACATACGTTCATCCTCGAACATGCTAAGAACTATACTAAAGTAGTCTGAGATCCCTATTTAGCACCTCATGCACCTTCCCGTGCTACCACAACTTAGCTGAGCACATTAGCTCGATAAATTCTGAAGACATTCCCTTTTTATTCAAGCAAATAAGCCTTAGAGCCCAATTCCGACATCCGGAATTCTATGCCAGGCCTATTTCCATCATACGATCACCGTATCAATTACTATACGCTGCACTGAAACATGACTGCATAACGCTACTGAATTCACATTTTGCATCATTTTACTCATAGGACCACAATAATATTTCTGTTTGAATTAATCGAAATTCCACGAATTCGATTCTCCCATTGCACCTCATGACCTACATAGGTCTTACTCTAACTGTTACAATACCGCCATGATGGATGAGATGCTGAAATTCATAATTAATTGCCGAGTCGACCAATCATCGAGTCTACACTTCTGACAAAAAACATTACCACATTCTGAACCAAATAATGATCTTCGCTCCTTAATATACTTTATATAATCAGATTGCACTGATCCTAAATCCCACAACCTCATCTTACCCAGTACGAACTACTCAGGCAATAAGCCACTTCGAATGCGGTCACAAGTCTCATATGACGCCACAATGTGCCAATAGGCCACCAATCCGAACACAATACAAACAAAAATCAAACTCTGGAAGGAATTACCTAACCCCCCACTAGTACGGACCTTCCTTAGAAGATAGGAAGCGAAACACACAAAACAAAATAACATATAGAGGACCAGACTCGACATCACACTGTTGCGGCGTGCAACCCGATCTGAATAACATACCCATGGCGGCGTGCCACCTGATCCAAATAACATACCCATGGCGGCGTGCCACCCGATCCACACATAGATCTCACATAAGGAGATTGCACTTCGAGCTAAATCTGCTCATCACAATAAAAATATCGAATTTTTATAGCAATCACGTTAAGTGCATAATACCATCCCTGAGAAAACACATAGCGCCATAGGCTACAAAACTCAAGCACAACTGAGGTGCGATACAAGATCTGAATCTCAAGAGCCATTCTGCTCACATATCATCATCGCCACGCGGAACCTCAACACATAAGAATTTACCAAGCTGTTTCACAACTCATACGGCGCAATACATCATTACTTGGAATAGCTGATGACAAAATGACACCCGACTGTTCCTCCATAGGGAACGCTTGCTGAAACGAACACAACTGGACTGATATAAAGCCATGTTCACAAATAAATCAATCCACTGATCTCAAGCCGATGCCTGATTGCACCAACTTGGCTAATGACCTTTCAAAGGTCCATGGTAACTCACTTTTCCTCATAACACATAAGAACAACCATCATAACCAGAGCAACCTCCTCAGTTCATAACCCAATAAACAAAGTGCCCTCCAAGCCTAAATTCTCAAATTAATGATATTACCACAATCCTCATACTTGGTTTAAATCTTTAGTTAATCAAGTGACTACATGTCACGCTTATACAAGCTTCCCGTGGGGCACGCTCCCAAAAATCTTCCAAAATAAATAATGGGTCCGCTCATTCAAACCATCAGCCGCACTAACACTGAAAAGCGATCAGAATCCTTAACCATAATACAATCCCGCTTTACAAAACACCAATCTCAGGTGCCGCTGAAGACAATGCCGACTTGCTTTAAACACCGAAGCTTCTTTCCTGCTCATCCGAGCTCGTGACATCCTTATCAACACTGAACTGCAACCTTGATCCTCACTTCGTATTTCCATACTACTTACTGCACCCAACGTGCCAACATAAGATAGAACACGATTTTTCATCATAATTCCGAAATCATTTATATTTTCACATTTCATCATATAAGAACCTTACACTTAACTCACTTCAGGAGAATCATAACAATACACAGGTAATTTCTCATAACCATAGAATATGCAAATCTGCAAGTAGTGGTCCAAGCCACCATAGCCCTTCCAGAATCTGCTTCCACTTAACAAGCCATAACAGAAGAATGCCCCTGATAAATCATCAATAATGGCGGCCAACAGGCCTCACATGTACCTCCACAAATCATACACATAACTTGACCTTGCGGACCAAACTGATCACTGGCCCCAATATGCCAATTGAACTATGGCTAATCAATCTGCCTGCGTCCAATTTATCCTTGCTTACCTTAGAAATGATACTAACTCCATGCAACACATAACATACTCCATCTACACTCACCCCGAGTGACCTTGAATCACGAGACCATGCTGTCTCAAATCTCACGAACCATTTCATGCCTCCTAATTGCTACATCACAAGCCAACCATCACGGAACATTCTGGGCACCTTCTCATAAGCTGCTACAAAGCTTGATTCTTAGTTGTACTTATAGGCTTGAAATCATTAGGTACCACGCTTTATCTTCTGAGTTCTACTAGGACCGTTGCTGAGAGCCACCCGCTCTGACTTGATCCCGAATATGATCAGCTCCCTAAATCTTCTAGCACATTAATACCCTCTCAATGAAGAACCTGGCAGAGTCACTCCCCTTTTAACCCGTTTCTATACAAGGCATAAATCTTGAATCTTTTCCCAAGTTCAAACATGAGCCCATAAGGCTAACCATAACACATCTTTAATAACTCCCCTGCTCAAATTACTACTTATGGGTTTTTTTTTTCCGTAGCTGGGATAACCCCTCAGTATGCAAATAACCAGAAACCTCGCGGGTAGTTAACCATGCAACTCAATCATAGGCGGTGGGACTCTCTCACTTAGCTTGAAGCCATTATTACAAAACTCTAGAGTTTACCAGGATTCTTAATCTCTTATTGACATAACCTTGCACGATCAATTGCGAGCATTCTCAGTATCTTAACATAGAAACCCAATTTGATGCTCTAAATCATTTAACAACATTCACACAATAGTTACCTTTGCTGCATAACTCGTAGAACTCTTCGCAGAAGCCTCGCCAACCACGCAATCGCTAAATGGCTCACAGGAAATAACCCTCCTGGGTCCAAGCTCTCTCCTTAGCTGTACTAGTCCATTTACCCCTCGTGGACACCCATTAAATGTGCGACAACATCCTTCCACTTCAAAGTCATGATACATCTTTCTTCATTTCAAGCAGCTCCTTTCCGTCATACCAAATCTCCTGCCGCATAACAACCCCATGCTTCAAATTAACTCTACAGACTTCCATTGCCCGACGCTAAGATCTCAGATCATTCCAAACTATCCTTAGGCGCGTAGGCTTCCTACTACTAGGCCCTATACAGCTCCGCCACTCTTCCAATTTGGGCAAAATCACTCCTTCAACCAACTGTTCGGCCTGCGCTCCCTAAGCCTGACCTTTTAGAAGTTTAAAACTCCGCCTGACACTTCCCACATGCCTTTTTCATCTTTTGCTGCCTAGTCGTCGTCTAAATAAAATTTATCTTCACAGAACTCGAATCCACAATTTTCTACTAAGCCCCAAACTTTTTCGAAGGTCGTCTTTATTGAACCGTCAACATCTTGAAATACTGATTAAATCCAAAACTATTGCACCCTGCGATATCTCATAGTTGTATCTCCAATACTATTTCACAATATCTTGCCCCAAGGCGAATTGTAGCAGATCATAACACCAACAAACTTAAAGCATTCAATTAGGACAACAGCACCCCTAAATAGAGGAGAACTCCACCACGTTTGCAATTACCATATTTCATTACTTCCACCAGTCTATATCTGACCATCCTTAGTTCGATTGTCCTTCCCCTACCGGGAATAAAATACTGAATCCCTTTCATTACACACCGAGTAAACCTCCCTTCAATTCATTCACTGCCCGACACGTGGGCAAACACCCTACCATCATGACAACACTGCGGAATAATCGCTCATAAGCATTATGGCAACCTGTGCCTAGCCTCAAGGCTCTTAGAAGTTTCGTTACTGAGCTGAAACAATGGAATATCCTTCCATAAGACGACCATGATAGTCAAATCAACTATACTGGGAGAATCATCCCGCACCACATTTGTAGTGCCATTTCAATTCTTCAACTTTCGATTTATGACAAGCGCTAGCGTAAGATTGAGCAGGAAGAAATCAAGGGCATAAGCCTCAAAGGAATTAAACCACACGATAAGGAAATCAAGAAGGGAAGTACTCCTAACAGCCCTGTAGCCTCCCGAGGATAAGTATAGACATCTCCTTACCGATCCGCGAGACTCTACTAGACTTGCTCATGACTCGTGAGACCGACGGGAACCTAGTGCTCTGATACCATGTTGTCACGACCCAAAATCCACTAAGTGTCATGGTGGCGCCGGACACCGCTGTCAGGCCAGCCAACTCAAATACTGAATTAAATCTCGTTTTAACACTTTTGAAATCTAGGATTTTTCCTTAATTATTTAGAAATTTAGAGAATATAGTTTCAAATCAAATTTAAAAGTTGAGCAATTAATACAATACTTCAAACCATCCCAAAACCCGGTGTCACAAGTTAATGAGCAACTATCGATATGGAAAATAAAATACAACATATGTCTGAAATACAGTAGACAGGGAAATAATAATAAGAAAATACTGGAGGGAACTACACTAGTTGCGGGTCGTCTAGAACAATGCAGCTCACTTAGTCCCAGAGTCATCCATGCTGCTACGCCTAGTAGGCTGCTAGAGGTATATATACCCGTGCAACAAAAATGCACAGAAGTGTAGTATGAGTACGTAATCAACGTGTACTCAGTGAGTATTCCGCCTAATCTCGAAGGAGTAGAGATGAGATGGCCAACTCCGACACTCACTAGAGGTCAATTAGCAATATTATATAAGTGCGAGGATAATCATGGATTTGTATAGAAGTTCTAATTGTGGAGCCAGAAAAACAGGCAAACACCTTCAACAATAAATCAAGGGCTTCTAAAGTCTGTTCTTTATTATCTTATCAATTTATATCAAGCCACGTAGGGCCAATTCCACATTTACAATTTCCAAGTAACAGATAAACATGCGCAAATTACACCGAGGCGACAGCCCGCTCCAACAAGAATGTAAACCGTGCACTGCCGAGGGTCGAGCGACACGAACCATAAATGCATCTATTCTCACCGAGGCGTTTGGCCCGTTCCATAAATAAACACATATCCTGCTCGCGAATCATCCATGCGACGCAGGCACACATAAAATACATGCTCAAGTAGGAAATTAAGAGCTTATCGGGGATAATCAACCAAATAGACAAATTTCTCTTTTTAACATCTCAGGGAAAATTTTAATATTAAATCTCTTTTTAAATTCCTTTACCAATTCAAGGTGATTTAAACAATTCAAACTATCAATGGGTCCACAGTAATCCAAGTATAACATGTTTTTTGGGTCCTAGACTATCCGAACAATAGCATAATAGTAGCTACGCACGGACTTTCGTCACCTCATGCGTACGTAGACCCCACAAATAGGAGCACATAACCAATTTAACTCACCTAAAGGGTAAATTCCCCCTCACAAGATTAGAAAGGAGACTCACCTCGCTCTGAAGACTCATAACCGGCATTCTACATTCTTCAGAAGGCTTGAACCGATGCACAATTCACCAAAACTGGCCCATTAACGACAAACTAATGAGAACATGCTCAAATACTTGTTAGAAATTCAAATTACACAGATTCCCAACTCTGATTAGTGAAATGACCAAAATACCCTCGGGCCTACGTGCCCGAATTCCGAAATTTCTCAAAGACGAAGGTTACCCATGACCTTAGGAACTCAAATATATGATTTTCTCTTAATTCCATACCCAAAATCGTGATCAAAATCCAAGATTATAATTTTCTAGGTTTTCCACCAAAACCCTCAATTTTACACTAATTCTCATGCTTAAATCCATACATAATTGATGTATTTAACTCAAAAGTGATAGGGGTAACTTACCTCAACATTGACAACAAAATCCTCTCTTGAAGCTCCCCAAAAATCGCCCAAGCCATGAAGAAATGGGAGAAATGAACTCAATCCCACGATTTAAAACAAGGTTCTGCTTCCAGTCATTTCCGCTTCTGCGGAAGCCATGCTGCATCAGCGGTTCCACTTATGCGGTCCAAAGGCCGCTTCTGCAGCTCCTTCCCATGCCACCCTTTCTCGCTTCTGCGATGCCCCTTCCGCAGATGCGGTTCCGCTTCTGCGGAATTTTGACCGCATCTGTGGTCCTCAAGCTTTGGACCAAAAATCGCTTCTGTGGCTCCCCGTTCTCTTCTGCGGTGCCGCTTCTGCGGTCAACCACCTGCAGAAGCGAAAATACCAGTAACCAGATGCCTTCAGCTCTCTTTCAAATTCCAATTTCGATCCGTTAACCACCCGGAATCCACCCGAGGCCCCCGGGACTCCAACCAGTCCCAAAACATATTACGGACTTGCTCGAGGCCTCAAATCATAACAAACAACACTAAAACCATGAATTACACCCAGATTCAAGCTTTATGAACTTTGAACTTTCCAACTTTTATTTCCGATGTTTAAACCTATCAAATCACGTCCGATTGACCTCAAATTTTGCACACAATTCATATTTGACATTATGGACCTACTCCAACTTCCGGAATCGAATTCCGACCCCGATATCAAAAAGTCAACTTCCGGTCAAACTTCTCAAAAACCTTCAAATTTCTATCTTTAGCCAAATGGATTCAAAATGACCTACGAACCTCCGAGTTTACTTCCGATCGCGCTCCCAACTCCAAAATCACCATAAGGAGCTACTCCCAGTCTCGAAATTCCAAACGGACATTGATAACACTGAAACGCACTTCAAACCAAACTTATAAAATTTGTTCCAAAATACCAACTTCCACAATATGCGCCAAAATGCTCCCGGGTTATCCAAAACCTGAACCGGGCATACGCCCAAGTCCGATACCATCATACGAACCTACTGGAACCTTTATATCCCGATTCCGAGGTCATTTACTCAAAAATCCAATCCTAGTTCATTCTTTCAACTTTAAGCTTCTCAAATGAGAATTTTCATTTAAATTTAACTCCGATCTTCCTGAATTTAAATTCCGACCATGCGAACAAGTCACAATACCTGAAATAAAGTTACTCATAGCCTCAAACTACTGAACGACGTGCTAAGGCTCAAAATGACCGGTCAGGTCATTACAGGACCGGAAGGTTTGAGATGTGTCTTATATGGTTGGTGATAAGGTCTTGCTAAAGGTTTATCCCATGAAGGGTGTTATGCGGTTTGGAAAGAAGGGGAAGTTGATTCCGCGGTTTATTGGGCCTTTTGAGGTACTTAGGAGGAATGGGGATGTGGCTTATGAGCTTGCCTTGCCACCCAGCTTGTCAGGCGTGCATCCGGTATTTTATATTTCTATGCTCCGGAAGTATGTTGGGGACCCGTCCCATGTATTGGACTTAAGCACGGATCAGTTAGATGATGATTTGATCTATGATGTAGATCCGGTGGCTATTTTGGGTCGTCAGGTTCGGAAGTTGAGATCAAAGGATATAGATTTGGTGAAAGTGCAGTGGAGAGGTCGGTCCGTGGAGGAGGCTACTTTGGAGACCGAGTGGGAGATGCAGAGCAGATATCCTCACCTATTTTAGGCTTCAGATATGTAACTCACATGACGATAGAGGAGGCTACTTTGGAGACCGAGTGGGAGATGGCGAGCGTTTGTTTTAGTTGGGGAGGAGGTGACGATCCGACCCATCGTCATGTGAGTTACAGCTCGTTTTCCCCATTTTTAGTTTCTTTATGCTTCATTATTCGTATCTTATATGATAGAGCTGGTTTGGAGAGGTTTTGGTAGGAAATGAGACACTTAGTCTCTTTAAGGAAAGCTTAGTTTGAAAAAGTCAACCGGATGTTGACCTATAAGTTAGAGGGCTCGGATATGATTTTTGGTGGTTCGATTAGCTTCGGGGGATGATTTGTGACATAGGAGTGCGATCGGATTTGATTTTGGAGGTCCGGTGTAGAATTAGGCTTGAATTGGCGAAGTTAGTATTTTGGCGAATTCCGGTTAATAGGTGAGATTTTGATTCGAGGGTCGGAATGGAATTCCGAGAGTTTCTGTAGCTTCGTTAGGTGATTTTGGGATGTGTGTGCAAAATTTTAGGTCATTCGAAGGTGATTTGGTTAGGTTTTTGATCGAATGCGTCTTTCGGAAGTTTTAGAAGAACTTAGGCTTGAATTCGATGTAATCTGATGGTTTTGGTGTTGTTTGAGGTGTTTTAATGATTGGAAAAAGTTTGAATGATGTTATAGGATGCATTTGTGCTTTTGGTTGAGTTCCCGGGGGCCTCGGGGTGATTTTGGATGGCTAAACGGGAAGTTTTGGACTATGAGTTATTCCAGAAATTGCAGCAGCTGTTTAGGGCATTTTTGGTCTTCGCGATCGCGAGCCAAGGGCCGCGATCGCATAGAGGAATTTTGGCAGGGCTGAGTTTGGTTCTACGTGTTTATGATATAGGGAACGCGATAGCAAAAGGGTAATTTCTCGTGCATCGTGTTTGCGGTGGTGCGTTCGCGTTCGTATAGTGGAAGTTGAGGGCCCTGCACTTTTGTTCTTTGCGTTCGCACATGTGGGCCGCGTTCGCGTAAGTTGAGAAGTCAAGGCATCGTGATCGCGGGTTGGGTACCGCGTTCGCGTAGGGTAACTTTGGTCAACGTAAATTTTGTTCAGAAGGGCTTTTTAAACATTTTGTTCCGCGAGGTTAAGCCATTTTCCACCATTGTTAAGCATCCTTGAGAGCTTTTGGACGGGAATTGAAGGGGATTTCGACTAGGATTGATTGGAGGTGATTCTATGACCTAAAAACATGATTTAATTGTAGAATCAACCTAGAAATTTATGAAAATTTATCAAAAAGGGGGAAGAACTAGGGCTTGAGTTTTGATATTTTAAATTGGGTTTCGATGGGTCATTTGAGCTCGGATTTGGGAGTTCTTGGTATGTATGAACTCGGGGCGAGATAAGGAATCCGTTGATGTAAAATTTTCTGGAATTAGAGAAGTGGGCCCGGGGCTGGGGTTTTGCAAATTTCGTGATTTTCGATGTTTTTCGATTCTTTTCGATTGGGTTATGTTCCCTTAGCGTATTCGTTGTGGTTTTGGTCAGATTCGACGTGCGAGGAGGCCGATTTGCGAGGTAAGGGCATAGCGAGCTAGGATTTTGGCTGGCTTGAGGTGAGTAATGATAGTAAATGATATCCTGAGGGTTTGAAAGCCCGGATTTGCACAACGTAGTGTTATATTGAGGCGAAACACGCGCTTTCTAACGAGCGCGGGGTTATTTACTACTGAGGATTGTGACTTGGTCCATCCCGATTAATATTTTTACCGCATATTTAATTGAGATGTGTTTGTTATCCATATGATTTGGGCTTATTGCCATATTTTGGGCTTCATGCCAACTACTGGAGTCCTTCGTGGATTTTTATCACTGTTTCCTCGCTATTTGATATACTACTTGAACTCAGTCCTGTTGATTATACTGTTTTACAAACTCAGCCACTTTAATTGAATTTTGAGACTTAAATGATATTTCCACTGTTGTTTGGGCTGAGCACTACTATTTTATTGATGCCCGAGGAGCTTATGATATTTTCTGGACTGGGTGAGGCCGAGGTCCTGAGATACATTTATATGCCACGATGTGGCTTGAGTGACGTGAGGAGGCTTTCGGGCATTGTGAGTGATGTGAGGAGGCTTCTAGGCCTTATGAGTGATGTGAGAAGGCTTTCAGGCTTTATGTTGATATAGCGCTTGGGCCGTAAGGGGCCCCTCCGGAGTCTGCACACCCACAGTGAGCGCGTGTACCCATATGATCTGAGAGTGAGCCCGAGGAGCTGATATTATGATGAGTGACTGATACTAAGCCCGAGGGGCTGATACCTATTTTTTTTCAAGGAGACTTTATTTCACTCGTTATCGTTTTACTTCTTTAAGTGATTTACTGCCTGTTATAGAATTGCCTTTAGCACTTATGTGTTTTCATGCCTTTGATTATTATTTATTACTATTACTCACTGGGTCGGAGTACTCACATTACTCCCTGCACCATGTGTGCAGATTCAGGCATAGCAGAGTCCGCACCTGAGCACTGATTTCTTCCAGACCAGGCAGCGAGTTGGAGTTATGAGGTAGCTGTTGGCGTCCGCAGCCCCTTGTCTCCCCTATCTTATGTCATTTGTATTTTCTTCAGACTATTGTATCGGATATTACACTTTGTAGACTTATAGAAAACTCAATAGTAGCTCATGACTTGTGACACCCCGGTTCAGGCTGTGTCGGGATGGTTTTCTCTTGTTATTATCGTTGTTCCGCATTATTGGCTATATTAAACATGTGTTAGAATTGTTAGTGTTAATTAATTGCTTTAAAAAGGGTGTTTGCGTTGTTCTGGTTGGCCTTGTCTTCATGAGAGGCGTCATCACGACCAGGTTTGGGAATTGGGTCGTGACATTATGACCCTGTTTATCTTATTTTTAGGTTCACCATGAGTTCTCCACAAAGAAGCAATCAGAAAAGGGTAAGGGACGAGACACCTCCTATGTTCTTGATCAAAGATAAGACCTCGAGTAGTCTCTGTAATTAGTGGGCTAGTTTTGCTATATGGGAACAGAATCAAGTATTTAAGCACCTCAAGTTCCTCACAAACATTATGGAAACTAAGCCTAACAGAAATTTCATCGAGGCTCTAGTGGGTTTTTGGGAACCCGTGAACAATGTCTTCAGGTTCAAAGATTGTGAAATGACGCCTACATTGGAAGAATTAGGTGGGTTCACCGAATTGGGGAGAGATCTTTGCTGGAAAAAGCCTGTTTCTCTGAGAAAAGTTGGTGTGAACAACTTTTTAAAGAAGTTATGCCTCTGTCAAATACCAATGGTTTGCTTAAACAAAGATTGGGTTCTGTTGGAATATCTTTATGACAGATTTAGGGACGAGAAAGGGTTTGAAAACTTCTTGGGCATAGAATTCGTCAACCAGTTGAGTTACGACGCTCTGAAGGAATTGAGAATCTCCCCGTTCATGATATATTATTTATAGGGATCATGGTCTTTCCAGAGTGTGGTCAGCACATCAGAATTTGATTGGTTGCGGTAGTCTCGTATTTGCAAAGTAGCGAGGATCATACCATTCTTCCCATTATTTTGGGAGATATTTTTCGAGCTTTGCCCCGTTGCCAAGAAGGTGAAGATTACTTCGAGTGATGCAATATTTTGTTGCAAATGTGGTTCATAGAGCACCTTTATCTTCATCAAATAATAGTAAATTTCAATGATAATTGGCTGAATTACATTGGATGTCACCCAGACAGAGCGGCGAGTTGTAATCATCCAGAGGGGGTGACGGCCTGGCTGACATTACTTGGTTCATTGATTGCTGATAGAATCACTTGGAACTATTATTGGTTCCTTTCTGCTAGGGTCATGCATATGTCAATGTATTGCCTGTTATTAATACTCATGGGTTTTAGAGGTTTCCAACCCTACGTACCCCTACGCGTCATGCGCCAGCTAGGGAGAGAGCAAAAGGGGCCCCCGATTGAGGACATGCGTCCGTTTGTGTGGGAATTCAAGGGAGAGGAACATTAAGGGAGTCATATGCACAAAAGGTTTGGTTTAGTGGTTGATTTTCTAATTTGGACGAGATGGTAGCTGATCGTGAACGTGGGGAGGTAAGCCTCGTGTACCTTGAGTGGTTTCACAACAAGGCTATCCCCGAGCAAAGGCCAGAAAGATCCATATGGCATGCAGTTGATTGGGACGAAGAGATCGAGGCCAGAGTTAGAGAAACTAGAAGGGAAGTGGAACAGGAGTTCCAATCTCGTATTGATATTTTAAAAGAAGATAAAGGCATTCTGGAGACAACCATGGACATACAACAAGATAATTTTGAGCGGGAAAAGGTTCAGTGGGCACAAAAGAGGCAAGCACTCAAAGCTCAAATTAGGCAAAAAAAAGTGATCACTACCGCTCAATAACAGGAAGAAAGAGAAGCCCAGTTCAAGTGGTTCGTGATCACGAGCACAGAGGTTTTGCTCCATTAATCCAAGGTTTGAGGGATAAGATAGGGGGAGTTGAGTCAAGCAAGGAGTTCCAGATCACGGAGTTTGAAATAGAAAGACATCACTACCAAAGTATGATCAATCCGTTGGAAGGGGAGTCATTAGAAATTTGGCGCCAGAAAGATATGGCTTTAGAGCACGAGCGTGATGCGCTGGATCTAGCTGAGACCCGTGGTCAGCAAAATCAAGAGTTGTATTTTTCTCCGGAATACATTAAGTGAAAGATCATCGAGGTAGCCACATATATCTCACGAGCATGCAGGAGCTGCCAGGGATAGATGCCTGAGCAGTTTGCAGAAGTATAATTGAGCGTCGCTCGTCATATATCTGTAGACTTGGAGAGGATATACCACAATGTTAGGGGTCAGCTATAGGAATAAGCTCCTTGATTACAGTGATGATGGTGGATTCTAATGCAGAGATCAAAGTCTTCTTTTAGTCAGCAGTCTTTTTGATTATTCTTTTGTTGTCTTTTGAGTCTGTAAGAGTCTTTTGGTGTTTTGAGTCTTGTTGTTTTTCCTTTTATTTTAAAAAGTCTGTTTGAGTCAAGTCTGGTCTTGTTTAAATATTTATGTAATTCTTGTTTTTGAGTCTTGTATTAAAAAAAAGAAAATCTATGAAAAAGTTCTTTTTAGAAGAATTTGAAAATGAACACAAAAATGTTCGATCAAAGATTTTTCACTTAAAAAAAAAGATAACTCTGTTTTTGTAATAAAAAAACACAAATGTTCATGTCCCTTAACTACGTAATGATCTGGTTCATGCGTCAACATGATACGTAGGCAACCCATAAAAGGTTCGAAAATATTTTTCAATGACACTAAAGTGAGGGATCAAAATAAGGAGAGTGAAAGGAAAAACGAAAAAAAAAGATAGAGAGAAGGAAATAGGAGTGTCAATAAGCAACAACCTGATAAGTCGGAATGAAACATGAAGACTTTCAAAAGCATGTTAGAGATGGTGATAATTTTCGGAGCATAGCATATTTACGTGTGCTTCCTATCTGTAAAATGCTTAACCCTAACACGTTTGTTTCCTCTTATATAGTAAGCTTAAGGTGGTTGGTTTGTGGTGAAACTAGCAACACATCATTACTTCAAAAGATCTAGGGGAATGGTGGTAATGGATAACAATGATGAAATCGAGTTGGTCAGTGATAATCCTGAGGGTTAGTCAGTTGAGCAAGAGTCGGAGGAAATAAGAAAATTGAGACAGCAACTATAGATGTATATCATGCTTGGGTTTCCGGTCAACCTCCACCCTAGGGTCCCTCAGAGGGAACTTCCATCGTACCCCAGGCTACTCAACCACCGATCCATGCAGCGAGCGATCACATTATACCACCAGGGTATGTGCCAAACTACAGTCTCCATGCTGCCCCTGTTACCTCTAATATGCGACCTCCAGTCGCACTGGTCAGGAACATCCCTCTCGTCGTGTCTGGCACACCGGTATATACAAACCCACCAGCACCTCCTATGAAGAGCCCAAATAATGAGCCATCATCTCATGCTTATGATGGCCAATACTATTCTCCAAATATGGCTTTCAGGGACTCGGGTCCATACAATCAGACTCCTCAATACGAGTCACCAGTGGAAAATGAAAAGCCTGCCACGACAGTTAAGCCAGATGAGATGGCCAGGAAAATGAAAAGTCTTGAACAGAATATAAAGAACATATAGGGACTAGGTGGTCACAAAAGTGTTTCATTCAGTGATCTATGCATTATCCCTCATATCCATTTGCCACCAGGGTTCTAGACCCCAAAATTTAAGAAATATAATGGACACGGCGACCCTATCGCCCACTTGAAAAGGTACTACAACCAGCTGAGGGGTGCAGGAGGAAAAGAAGATTTGCTGATGGCTTATTTTGGGGAAAGTCTTATGGGGGTAGCCTCCAGATGGTTCATTGACTAAGATAACTCTCATTGGCATGTCTGTGATGATGTGGCCCGGGCATTTGTCAAACGATTCTAGTACAACATTGATATTGCACCAGATCGAAATTCCATGTCCAATATGAAGAAAAAGCCAACTAAAAGATTTAGGGAGTATGCCATCAAATGGAGGTAGCAAACGGCTAGAGTTAAGTCACTCATGGATCATCACGAATTGATCACTGTTTTTCTGGAGGCTCAAGAGCCTGATTACTTTCAGAACATGATGTCTGCGATGGGTAGGCCTTTTGCAGAAGAAATCAAAATAGGGGTGATAGTCGAAAATGGCCTCAAGACTGGAAGAATTGTAAGTCAAGCTGCTCTAAAAGCCACCACCCAAGCAATCCAAAGTGGGTCGGAAAGATTGACAAATAGAAATAAGAGAGATGAATGGTCTATGATGACCTTGGGATCCAGGAAAGTTCTAAGAGGGGCATCACACCCTTATGTGCAAGTTCAACATGGGCAATCCAGCTACCCTCAACATTATTATCCCCCGACAATTCCTCAATACTCTATAGGCCCACCACAGTATACAGTTTTTAATGCTCAATCCTATGCTCGGCCTCCCAATCAGCGAGTATGGGTACCAGCTCCAAGGATCCCCCAACCTCAGCAGCAAAATTTTTGGGCACCCTACAATTCCCGTCCCATGCAGGATTATGGTCGAGAGCAGAGGTCGACGAAAAAATTCACTCCATTGGCTGAATCATTCTCTAGTCTATTCTAGAAGCTGAAGCAAATGTGCATGATTGGACCTATCGGTCCCTACCATATGCATCCTGATTCACATGGATTTCAAGCAAATGCAAGATGTGAATATCATTCAAGTGCCCCGGGTCATAGCACTGATGACTGTTGGATTTAAAAAGAGCAATAGAGAGACTCATTTATGAAAAACTAAAAGTAGTGATGAATGGCGAGGACCCTCCTAATGTAACAAAAAAACCCTTGCTAGTACACAATGATTTTAATTTTGTAGGAATGATTGGCCGATATCAAGAATACAAGACGGTCGGTCAAGTAGAAATAACGGTGGGAGAAATTCAAGAAGGAATAGGTCTAGAAATAAGTCCAAGCCGAGATGTGCCGTTGATTGCGAAAGGTGCCCCGAGCTCAGAAAAGGTAACTTTATTTGTTCCCAATATCTCGAGGTTGGAAGTTATTCCAATGTTCCAAGCCCAAGGTTGTATGTCCTTGGAGGCCACCCCATCACAAGGCAGAATCAAGGCGGTACAAAGGGTATAACCGAGCCGGTCATAATCAAACCTGCCGTGCAACTTTCTGTGACAAACATGAAAACCATTCCTTGGAACTACAACAAAACTGTGATGAGGTACAAAGGTAATAAAATCATAGAGGAAGTGGGGGGAACTGGAGGTTTGACTCGATCGGGGAGGTGTTACTCTCCAGAAGTGTTACGACCCCAACCCCGGTCGTGATGGCGCCCAACACGATGCTAGGCAAGCCCGACCAATTAACATCTCACGATTCTTTTTTTTTTGTAGAGTTCATTAACAGTTATCAGAAATAGATACCAATTTAATAAGTAAAAGTCTAAATTTAAAAGATGAAATGTGCGGAAACCATAACAATGAAAATCTCTACAAAACAGCCCATTGATCCGGTGTCACAAGTCTGAGCCTCTAATACAAGGTTTCAACAGCCTAATACAGAAATATGTCTAAAATGCGGAACAGTAAGGAAAGATAGAGGGAGAAATCGGGTCTGCGGACGCCATGCAGCTACCTCAATAACTCCGATGAGAACTGGACGGCAGGAAAGCTTGCTCTATGCCTCAGGAATATCTGTACCTGCACACACTGTGCAGGGAGTAATGTGAATACTCCGATCCAGTGAGTAATAACGATAAATAATGACTGACAAAATGAAATCACGTAAAGACACTAAGCAGTTCTATATCAAAATAGTAAAATCATTTAAACAACAGTAAATGAGGAAAATCAAGTGAAATTCCTTAAACCAGGTAAAAAAAGTATAACTCAGTATCAATCCGCTCCTCAAGCATTTCAGTTCATTTATTCGTTCTTATCCTTAATTCTCAACTCTTATACTTCTCACAATAACTGAATCAATAAATATATATATATATCGTTGCGGTGTACAGCCCGATCCGTATATCGATGTGGCGTACAGCCTGATCCATAATAATAATAGTCAACTGTGCTCACTGGGAGTGTGCAGACTCCTGAGGGGCTCCTACAGCCCAAGCACTATATTGTTGCAGTGCGCAGCCCGATCCATATATATATATAATATTGCTGCGGCGTGCAACCCGATCTATATATATATAATATTGTTGTGGCACATAGCCCGATCCAATATAAGTAATTGCTGCGGCGCGCAACCCGATCCAATATAAGTAATTGCTGCGGCGCGTAGCCCGATCCAATATATGTATTTGCTGCGGCGTGCAGCCCGATCCATATTATATAAAATATCCTCACTATTGGGTCCTCAACCCCTCTCAATCATTAAAATTCACAGCCTCTTGGGCAAAATAATATACAGTAGGGATCTCAGCCCTCATATTTCTTTCATTTAGGATTAACATTTCAAAAATCCGGTTCATATTATCTTAAACAATTGGAAACATGACTGAGAATATGAATTTTATAGAAAATAAGTGACGAAAATCAGTCAAAAATCCCCTAAGGGTTCTACAGGTCGGCACAAGGCCCCAAACATGGCAACTAGCCCAATTCATCACAATAAAATATAAGACTCCATAAAAATATAGTAAAAATATCATTCGAGATGGACCAAGTCACAATCCCCAATAGCATTGGACCTTACGCTCGACACACAGCGTGTATCTAAACTCAGTATAGCACTACGTTGTGCAAATTCGGGGTTTCAAACCCTCAGGATATCATTTAAAATTATTACTCACATCAAGCCGGCTACTTCGTTAACTCGCGACGCCCTTGCCCCTCGAATTGGCCTCCACGTGCGTTGAATCTATCCAAAATCAGAATGAATACGTCATAATATAATTAGGGAACAAAGCCCAATCAAAATAATCGAAAAATACCAAAATTCTCGAAATTAGCAAAAACTCGAGCCCCAGGTTTGCTCGAGCCCCGGGCCCACGTCTCAAAACTCAAAAATTTTGACATCAACGGGTTCTTTATCTCCTCGCGGGTCTAACCATACCAAAAATATCCAAATCCAATCATATTTCGACCCTCAAATCCGTGATTTTATCCAAGAGGGTTTTCTAAATTTTTCCAACAAAATTCACGGATTATATGCCAAAACTAGTAATAGATTCAAGTTATCCAACCATAATTGAGTTAAGAACACTTACCCCTTTGTTCTCTCCAAAAATCCCTTGAAAAATCGCCTTATCCGAGCTCCAAATCGTCAAAAATGGTAAATGGGAACGAAGTCCCATTTTCAAAACTTAACATTCCGCCCAGAATGTTTTCGGGGGTACTGTTCACGCATTTTTTACTGTTCACGTGGTACTGTTCATGGCTACTGTTCCCGGGGTACTGTTCATGTCTACTGTTCACGCAAGTTTGGTCACTGTTCACACATGCAAAAATGCAGAAACTGCCCAGAAAATTGCAGCAGCTTTTCTTTTCACTAAAAAGGCTCTAACTCCATCATACGAACTCGGAATTCGATGACTCTTGTTCCTATGAGTCACAAATAATAGTACAAACATAGCCCTTCAGTCGAAACTCAATTCGGGGCTCATTTACTCATTTCAATACCCATTTCTCTCGTTAAACAATTAACTCATGTTTCGTGTCAAAAACACAATCGCGACTTAATGAAATTAGACCAAACTTTCCAGATCACTCCTATAATTCATCATTTAAATTCTATAAGTCTCGAAATTAAATTTTGATATCTAGAACTAAAAATGGACTTTTGGATCATTACATGCTTATGCTCAAAATGGCAAAAATCTTCCAAAAACTCTTCCAAAACTTATTCGAGCCTCATGGGACCCCGACCCAACATGCCAACACGCCTCATAACATCATTAAAACTTGTTCCAAACTTCGGAATGATCAAAAAAACATAAAAACATCGAATCACCCTCGCATTCAAGCCTAAAAATTCCAAAAGTTCCAAATTCTGAATTCGATCAAAAAGTCTATCAAACCTCGTCCGAATGACTTGAAATTTTGCACACAAATCCCAAATGACATAAAAAACTACATCAATTCTCGGAATTCCATTCCGACCCTCAGATCAAAATCTCACCTACCAACCGGAAATCGCCAAAATATCAACTTCGTCAATTCAAGCCTAATTCTATTCCGGACCTCCAAAACCAATTCCGATCACACTCCTAAGTCACAAATCACCTTCCGAAGCTAACAGAACCATCGGAACTCATATCCGAACCCTCTAACACATAATTCAACATCCGGTTGACTTTTCCAACTTAAGCCTTCTTAAAAGAGACTAAGTGTCTCATTTCTTACTAAATCCTCTCTGAATGTAAACTAATCAACTTGATCACATGAAATACGGATAATGAAGCATAAAGAAGAAGATATGGGGGAAACGGAGCGGTAACTCATGAGATGACTGGCCGGGTCGTCACATCCTCCCCAACTTAAACAAATGTTTATCCTCGAACGTGCCCAGAGTTGTACCAAAAGCCAAACAATTGCTGAGTAGCCTTGCCACGTATATACCCGGGGGTGATCCCACGTTACCCTATCTCATATAGGTCCGACAACACATTGCAACTGAAATTTTGCAATCCAATCTAACCCATAAACCATAGAACCACATTTCCATTTTTGAAATCTTCTATACGATCAGAATCCCTCATTTATACTGTGAATAAGATTGAACAAGCTGTAACAACTCATAACTAACACCTCGGGTGCAATTACTTAACATAACACATGACTCAAACGCTTGTAGTGATAACTTCTAATCATAGCAGTTGCACGCAACAATCGAATACCGATAGAAAACCTTTTATCAACTAAGGTCTCATCCCAACACTTTCACATACTGCAAATGATAAATAAAACACACAGTAAGCCATAACCATTTCTTAGATCAACCATTCATGAAGCCACTTCTCCTTTGGCAAAAATCGTAGCAAATTTTTGAGTTGAACCTCGATATTATCCTCCTAACATGATAAAATTAAATCCGTTTGTATTCATTCTAGATCCCAACAATCTCATCTAATCGAGCACAACTACTCTAGTGACATTGACACGTCAATACAGATTAAATCCATAACTTGTGCAATCCGTGCACCAATAAGCCACAATCCAAACTTACTCAAATCATGAAAATAGCTCAAAAATGAGCTATACCACAAGCTCACTAGTACCACCACAACACAAGGCTGAGAACCCGTCTCACAGCATAGAAATAGAACACCCAAATCTAACCGCAAGGTCATACATCTACATAACTTTGATGCCACGTGCGATCCTATCCAGACACTAGTTCACATGAGACACCCCAAGTCACCATGCCCAAAATCATCAACCAAGCGCAATTTGATGTCTAGTACCACCAGTGAATCACCATACCCAAGGAAAAGTATATGATACAATACCATACCAGTAAACCTCAATATTGCACCATTCGGCTACCCCAGAAAGGGAAAATACCTCAAAGAAGAGAGCCGCTTTGCAAGTTCCACAAGTACCATCCCAACGATATGCTATGAGCTCATCAATCATAGTGGAACCAAGATACATGAATAGAATAATAATAACCAGCTCTTCTATAGCTCACATTGACATCAATTTCACGAGCAACTTAGTTGCCAATAACATAATCCATCTGGCATGGTCACAGACCTCCAGTCCAAGCATATCATATAGGAGCAATCCAACAAGTACATATGTATATGCTAAATGAAATAATATTCTCATGCTCCTGGACTGGCATAAATAACACTCTATATCGTAGGCATGAGCAAACTATGCTGTCACAGCTCAAATCAGCAAATTAACGTAGAATTAATAATTACCAAGTTTGTTTTGGAATTTAGCATCTTGGAAATCTCAAGTATAGTTCAGATAGTTCTTAAAAAAGTTACGAATACGAGAAACATTATACCTTTAAGCTCAATATCCCACTCTAGGCATATCATAGCCTACGCATCTTCCGAGCATGAATATTGGCTCGGTGCTTGCACACAAGTTCAAACCTCACATATATTCACGCTCACAGCGCATAGTTATCACCATCAATTAGCTAGACTAGTGCATACAATGAGTTTAAATAAAATACTCACCTCAAACATGCCACAATCCCGAAATAGTATTTTTTTTTAGAATTTCCCGTCTCCAAATTCATAGATCACATAAATCACCGTAACTGATCACAACCTCAGCACTCAAATGGCTAACACATCCCTCAAGTACGATCATCCCATGACAATTATTTTCAATTTTTTTTTCTAGGCTACATAGCAAAATCGAAATATTGGTGGTCGATAAACCAAGTGAGAGTTGTAATACCAATAAACATTTGTTAGTTAAAATATAATGCGCACCCTTCTCAGGTCTTACCGAGCAGTTATAACATTTATCTAAATATGTGAAACTGACTATCCCATCCAGAATTTGTGACCTTCCCTTCAAGAATGAACTGCCACCTTGCACATGGAAATATTAAGCATGTACCATACACCATGTCTATCATGCCATCTTGTTGCAAACATAAAATATCATTAGAATTTCTGGGCTATAGGAAAATTTCATTCCGGGCAGTTATAAATCTTCTATTTGCTCCCATCTAGGAGGAGTTCACAATATACAATATGTCCCCCACACCGGTAGAAGATATCCGGCTCGAACTATGGTAAAAACCATCAAGAAAACTTTCAAACCTGCTCGCACATAACCAAGTTATCAAAACGGAATTCCTCTGGCTTGACCAGGCCATGTAGGTCACCAACCCAAAAATATTGCCACAAAACATCTGTAAAGCATCACCACATCATTAGTACACTAAGACCTTATCGTATCCATTACCATACCATATTACTTTCACATTTATTTGTTTCCTTGTTAGTACACAGTTATCCTTAACTGAAACTTGCCCTACAAACTTTAACGTGAAACCACAATGTCTAAGGCTCATAAGCCGTTGAATACTCTTTTAAATATTCACGCAAGCACCACGTTCGAAACACTTACCCTGAAGAGACATTCTACGAATTCCGAACCATTACCTGCACCTTCCTGATAGTGCCACATAGAAGCCCATAATTGATTTGGAATCCCACAAATCTTGACACCCTCCAAATGCAACCCTCAGCCTCTAGCCAAAAATACAACCTTAAATTCCCAATTATTACATGCAAAATTTTGAGCACATTAGAACCATTTTTGAGAGTCATCCACTCTACTCGAACCGCAATTTAACCCGATCAATGGAACCGAACACTAGTGGCTCATTGGCACTTCTGACACTATAGCATATGGCCTTAACTTAGTCAAAAATTTCCCTTTACTCGAGCCATCCTCAGGCTCAATCTCCGCAAACCAGAACTGATTCACTAGCACGCCTCAAACCAGAACCAACATAGAACATAACTGTGCAATCAACTAATCAATAGCAACTTCCCAACTTGGCTCGAAGCCATATATCAAAACACACACCATAACTTGTAACGCATATACTTTATTGCTTATACAATACTAAAGTGAGATTAACTAAATCCTTCATAAGCTCGTGGAACACAAACCATCTGGTACTTCAGATCTTCTGCAATTCTCGTATTCACTCTCGTAGTAGTTAAATCCACCCTCTTGGGCGATCCAAAATTTAAATTTCAACGTATATATCTCACTTGTAAATGGGATCTTCTAATATACAACATAAAGATCACGCAAGTCCAGAAAACTCCGCAGGAGATAACCCACATGTCTTGCCCCAAACTAACATTTCTGTATTTACCTTCCACCGTCATCCACATTACACAGTCACTCAGTCTTCATGAGTCTGAACTCATAATGCAATATGAAATTTACTTTACTCCCAACTAGTAGACAGGAAAAAAAATTCTTCACACACCCACAACTCGGGTCCACACATCCAATCACAATGGAAATCAAACACCTAATAGTTCATCTATACTCCAACAGACCCTTCTCATCGCTTCCAAATTATGTGATCACATCTCGCACTCATTACATACTCATCGCATAGCTATCCAACCATCATTTCAATTAATAAGGCACTACTGAATATATAAGTTCAAAAATACAGCTCACGTAATCAGCATCTTGGTGCTCAAGCCATAGGCAAAAATTCGGCCTCAAGTCCTCTAGACTGGCCCAACATCAACTCACAGAGATCACATCTCATTTCCTCGATCAGGGAATCACAAGCCATCAAGGCACATCAGATACTGAGCGCTTGTTCGCGCATACAAATGTGTGGAAGGAATCCAAAGAGTTATATTCCAAGCTAAATCAAGGACGCACGATAAGAATTTCAAGAATGTGATGTTTTTCTAAAGGTTCTGCAGCCTCCCGAGGATAAATACAGACATCTCCGTACCGATCCGCGAGACTCTACTAAACCGGCTCATGACTCGTGAGACCAAGTAACCTAGGCTCTGATACAAACTTGTCACGACCCCAACCCCGGTCGTGATGGCGCCCAACACGATGCTAGGCAAGCCCGACCAATTAACATCTCACGATTATTTTTTTTTTTGTAGAGTTCATGAATAGTTATTAGAAATAGATACCAATTAAATAAGTAAAAGTCTAAATTTAAAAGATGAAATATGCGAAAACCATAACAATGAAAATCTCTACAAAACAGCCCACTGATCCGATGTCACAAGTCTGAGCCTCTAATACAAGGTTTCAACAGCCTAATACAAAAATATGTCTAAAATGCGAAATAGTAAGGAAAGATAGAGGGAGAAATCGGGTCTGCGAACGCCATGCAGCTACCTCGATAACTCCGGTGAGAACTGGACGGCAGGAAAGCTCGCTCTATGCCTCAGGAACACCTGTACCTGTACACACGGTGCAGGGAGTAATGTGAGTACTCCGACTAAGTGAGTAATAACGATAAATAATGACTGACAGAGTAAAGGCACCAAGTAGTTCTATATCAAAACAGTAAAATCATTTAAACAACAATAAATGAGGAAAATCAAGTGAAATTCCTTAAACCAGATAAAACAAGTATAACTCAGTATGAATCCGCTCCTCGAGCATTTCAGTTCATTTATTCGTTCTTATCCTTAGTTCTCAACTCTTATACTTCTCACAATAACCGAATCAATATATATATATATATATATATATATATATATATATATATATATATATATATATATATATATATATATATATATATATATATGCCCGATCCATATATCGTTGTGGCGTACAGCCCGATCTATAATAATAATAGTCAACTGCGCTCACTGAGCGTGTGCAGACTCCGGAGGGGCTCCTACAGCCCAAGCGCTATATAAATATCGCTGTGGCGCGCAGCCCGATCCAATATATGTATTTGCTTCGGCATGCAGCCCGATCCATATTATATAAAATATCCTCACTATTGGGTCCTCAACCCCTCTCAATCATTAAAATTCACAGCCTCTTGGGCAAAATAATATACGGTAGGGATCTCAGCCCTCATATTTCTTTCATTTAGGATTAACATTTCAAAAATCCTGTTCTATTATCTTAAACAATTGGAAACATGACTGAGAATATGAATTTTTTAGCAAATAAGTGAGGAAAATCGGTCAAAAAATCCCCTAAGGGTTCTATAGGTCGGCACAAGGCCCCAAACATGGCAACTAGCCCAATTCATCATAATAAAATATAAGACTCTATCAAAAATGTACTAAAAATATCATTCGAGATGGACCAAGTAACAATCCCCAATAGCATTGGACCTTACGCTCGACACACAGCGTGTATCTCAACTCAGTATAGCACTGCGTTGTGCAAATCTGGGGTTTCAAACCCTCAGGACATTATTTAAAATCATTACTCACCTCAAACCGGCTACTTCTTTAACTCGCGATGCCCTTGCCCCTCGAATTGGCCTCCACATGCGTCGAATCGATCTAAAAGTAGCACGAATACGTCATAATATAATAAGGGAACAAAGCCCAATCGAAATAATCGAAAAATACCAAAATTTTCAAAATTAGCAAAAACCTGAGCCCCGGGCCCACGCCTCGAAACTCAAAATTTTTTATATCAACGGATTCCTTATCTCCTCATGAGTCTAACCATACCAAAATTATCCAAATCCCATCACATTTCAACCCTCAAATCCGTGATTTTATCCAAGAGGGTTTTCTAAATTTTCCAACAATATTCACGGATTAAATGCCAAAACTAGTAATAGATTCAAGTTATCTAACCATAATTGAGTTAAGAACACTTACCCCTTTGGTCTCTCCAAAAATCCCTCAAAAAATCACCTTATCCGAGCTCCAAATCGTCAAAAATGAAAAATGGGAACGAAGTCCCATTTTCAAAACTTAACATTCTGCCAGAATGTTTTCGGGTTACTGTTCACGCATTTTTACTATTTACGTGATACTGTTCATGGCTACTTTTCACGGGGGGCACTGTTCATGGCTACTGTTCACACAGTTGTGGTCATTGTTCACCCGTGCGAAAAATGTAGAAACTGCCCAAAAAATTGCAGCAGCTTTTGTTTTCACTAAAAAGGCTATAACTCCATTATACGAGCTCGAAATTTGATGATTCTTGTTCCTATGAGTTACAAATAGTAATACAAACATAGCCCTTCAGTCAAAACTCAATTCGGGGCTCATTTACTCAGTTCAATACCCATTTTGCTCGTTAAATAATTAACTCATATTTCGTGTCAAAAACCAAATCGCGACTTGTTGAAATTAGACCAAACTTTCCAGATCACTCCTATAATTCATTATTTAAATTTTGGAAGTATCGAAATTAAATTTTGATCTCTAGAACTAAAAATGGTCTTTTGATCATTACATGCTTATGCTCAAAACGGCAAAAATCTTCCAAAAACTCTTCCAAAACTTATCCGAGCCTCATGGGACCCCGACCCAACATGCCAATGATTATAGGCTATAATAACGTATTTTAGTCGATTATTACGCTCTAATTTACTGCACTTTAGTTGAGATTGCGCTTTAATCGCTAGTGTTTTGCACTAATTGTGTGTTTTATGCCTTGTAGGTGTGATTTCGAGCTATATAGGTGTTATGGAATGAATTTAAGTGATTTGAAGCTTTGAAGTCTGAGTAAAATCTCAAGGAATTAAGCCGGGATCGTGTTCGGGGGTCAAATTTGATAATTAAGTACGAACGAAGACTCGAGGAGGCATATTGCGCACTGTCTAGTAAAATAGACATAACTTTTTGGTCAGACCTCCATTTGGGCTCCATAATATATGGTTGGAAAGCTAACTCAAAGGAATATAACTTTCATGTTTTACGTTTTTCCAAATTCTAACTAAAAAGGGTGAAAAATACGATACAAAGTCCACCGCGATCAACACCGCGGTCCGCGCCGCGGTTTGAGGCAGTGCCTTTCGAGGTTGGCCGCGGTCCACCGCGGCCGCGGTAGTCCAGGTGTGAAATGTTGTCCTTTTTCTCCTAGGTGAAGGTATAATTATTTGGGCCCGACCCTAATTAGTATATATACATGGTAAAACGGTATTTTTAAGGAGTTGGACATATTTTTGACACATATTTGACCTAAGGAGGCAGACACATAATAAGAGCAAGGCGGGGAATTCTTCAACAAGTTTTTCCTTCCTCTTCCTATTTTTTTTCATTTTTGGTTATGATTTTTAGTATTGTAGTTTTACTTGCTATTATGAATAGCTAATTCGTTTTCTAGGGTTTTGGTGAAACCCGTTGGGGATGATTTGGTTGTTATATTAATATAGTTTTGAATTGGTT
>MU709655.1:9356-33608 GCA_026770625.1 Nicotiana glauca
ATTCTTTCAAATAGAAGAGAAAAGAAAAAGTTGAAGAAAGAAGTTAGGAGTATCAAAAACGGCGATAATCAACGGCGATTAACTTTCCGACAGAATAGAGCTCGGTTTAACAGTGGCGACAGAACAAAGCTCGGTTTGTAAGCATAAAGTGAAGAAAAACTATGAGCTCTAAAGGGGCAGACATAATGGGTAAAAGCGGCGCTGAAGAATAAGGGTATAGGAAATAATAGGGTTAGAGACTTAGGGTAAAGGAAAGGATATTATAGAATAAGAGTATATTTATTTTTTTAGTATATTTTATCGGTTTATCGATAAACCGATAACCAAAGAGGACAAAATCGAAATTGAAATCGATAACTCGATAAGAAATTTTTTGAAATCGAAATCGAAATCGATAAATTGATAAACTGATATCGATAAACCGATTCGAATGCATACCCATATATACACCTATCCCACAATTGTTTGTGGTTTGAGCATTCAACAGTTGGCACCTCATAGCTCATGAAATTCAAGGAGTAAAGGTGGACGAGGACGCTAGGGCTTGACACATATATTGACACAATGCATATAAGTGAAAAGAAAGAAACATCATTAATTAACAAATATTAAGAAACAACATTAATTAACAAATATATTGGACAAAAATAAAAATAACATACAATGTATAAATTCTTTTGGCCTTTTCATGGGTTTTGTTCACAGCAATGGGAATGGATTTTTTTACCCTTTTTGTCGGATATAGTTATCAAATTCATCCAATCAAAAACCTCATAATTTGTGGTATCAAATATGCAAAAGTTTTGGGATGATAAAGGGAATTAATAATATAAGAAATTAGGAAAAAGTTAGAAGAACGATTAAGTGATTAGGTGACTCCGAAGGAAATTTAAGATTAGCATGCTTTATAACTGCTAATTGAAAATTAGCGCTAGTTTCAAAGATATACTTGGTTAAAATCTGGACAAATTATAACATAATATGCTCGAGTTTGAATCTTTTCATATGAAATTCGAGCATAATGGACTGTAATTTCAACATAATATGGTGTAATTTTATATGCAGGAGTTCCTTAATCCAACATATTATGCTAGATTTTTTTAGTGTTTCAGCTATGGATATTTTTGTCTAAATTTTATCTTTGCATTAAATATTAATTATTTTTATTTAGTTTGTAAATATTGGCCTTTTTCAAATATTAATCCCAAAATTGACCAGCCCAACAGTGATTTCGATGAACAAGAGGAAAACCCAAAGGGATTGTTACAAAAATAGCTAGTCAAATTTACTGTTTATTTTTTTTAGTCGATATACATAAATTATATAATAATTATTGTAACGGCCCGATCGGTCGTTTTGAGAATTTGCACTTTGCTCGATAGCCCCGCCCTTTAGCTCTTCCCTTCCCGAAGTGGGAGTGGGAGAAAGGAAAGTGCACTCGATCAATTACCATGCCATGTCTGTCATGATCTGGATTTTTCACCCTCGGGAGTCGTCATGGCGCCTACTATTAAAAGTTAGGCAAGCCAATTATCCCATTAATTTACTCTTTTCATTTTTAATCCCTTAACGATTGCAAGTTAAACATATTATAAACAACGAAAATAATAAAGCGGAAGAATAAAATTTAACAATTTAAACTAATACCAATATAAATCCATAAACATAAACTACCCAGAACTAGTGTCACAATCTCACAGACTATCTAGGAATACTACAAATAGGATCCGAAAAAGTAAATACATGTCTGTCTCTGAAATAGTAAAGAATATAAGAAAACTAGATAGGAAGGGGACCCAAGACCTGCGGACGCCTGCAGGACTACCTCGGGTCTCCTGGTAGACTGAAGGCAACAACCCCTAGCTAAGGTCCGTGTGCTCCAGTACCGGGATCTGCACAAAAGAGTGCAGAGTATAGTATCAACACAACTGACCACATGTGCTGGTAAGTATCGAGTCTAACCTCGGCGAAGTAGTGACAAGGCTAGGACACAACAACCAATAACCTGTAGCTAAACAGTATCTAACAGAATAACAGTAATAGAAGTAATTTAAAAGTAATAGGGGATGGGTAACATGCTATAGGAGAAAAATACCAATGTAAAGAATCACAGTAATAATGGAATGAGACAATTAAGGTAATTGAACCGAAAACAGCAAGAAATCATAACGAACAAGCAATAAGTGCACGGCATCACCTTTCGTACTTTTACTCTCAATCCTCACCAATGCAATCAAGTAATGAAAATGTACACGGCATCACCCTTCGTGCTTTATCTCTCTTCTTCGCCATATGAATATTAGAAATATATACGGCATCACCCTTCGTGCTTTATCACTCTTCTTCACCATATGCATCAATATCAATGTAAATTTACACGGCATCACCCTTCGTGCTTTATCACGTTTTCCTCACCATATGCATAAGTATGAATGTGCATGGCATCACCCTTCACGCTTTATCACTCTTTCTTCACCCAAACAATTGCAACAACAATAACCCGACAAGGAAATCAACAATGAGTATAAATACATCCTGGCGAGGGATTCGACAATAAGAATTAAAAATGTCCCGGCAAGAAAATTAACTATAACAAAACTTGTACCAATAATCAACTTCACAATTTAACCTCAACTAGAGCCAATGCTTAAAAATAACCAATTACCAAGAAAATAATCATAAATTATACTCAACATGGATAATTAACAATTTAGGCATTCGAAGTACTTATTAAGAAACACAACGATCACAATTTAAGACTCACGGGCATGCTTGACACCAACGTATAGGTACTCGTCACTTCACCTATACGTCACACACTAAACTAACACATAGCCAATACAGCACAATACCTATTCCCTCAAGCTAAGGTTAGACCAAACACTTACCTCGAACTTCCACGGCCAACTCAAGCCTCAAACACCGCTTTTCCTTTAGAATTCGCCTCCAATTTACTTGTATCTAGCCCAAATTAATTTAATAACATCAATAAATGCTAAATAATCCATACCCAATGCTTAATTGTAGCTTTTCTATCATTTTTTCCAAAAAGTCAAAACGACCCTGGGCTCGCTTGGTCAAAACTTGAGGTTCGGACCAAAACTCGATCACCCATTCACACACGAGCCCGAATATGCAATTAGTTTTAAAATCTGACCCCAAAATGAGGTCTAAATTTTAATTATTCAAAAAGCCTTAATTCTACTCAAAATCCCTAATTCTACCATGGAAGAACAATATTTAGGCTTAGAAATCTAATGGGTGTTGGTGGAAGATGAAGGAGATGGGTTTAGGATCACATACCTATGATTTGGTGTTGATTTTGCTCTTCAAAAATTGCCTAGGTTCTGATTTTGGGGAAAGAGATGTGAAAAATGGCTTATTCCCGTTTCTGTTACTATTTTAAGTGTTGTGCGACAGTGTTCATAGCGTTCGCGAGAGCACTTTCACGTTCGCCAAGAGCTGCCAGAAGTGGACTTACGCAATAATGAGTTCTCCTACGCGTTCGCAAAAGGTTGGCCCCCCTAACCTTCATGTTCGCGGACCAGCGTACGCATCGCGTTGAAGAACGACAACTTCCTAGACCAGCTCCAATTTACCTTACGCGTTCGCGTAGAGCAATCCTCCCAGTGCTCCGCGTTCACGATCCAGGTTAGCGTTAGCGTAGAACAAATACACCATAGTCCCAATTTCTTTTTCGCGATCGCGATGCACAAAAAATCTGTGCACCAGAAACAACAAACCTGCAACTTTCCTAAGTGTAAAAACATCACGTGGCCTATCCGAAACCCACCCAAGCCCTCAGGGATCCAAATCAAACATGTACACTAACCTAAAAATATCATACGGACTTACTCATGCAATCAAATTGCCAAAATAATGCCTCGAATTACAAGTTTAGCATCAAAATCAAAGAAAAATCTCAATAACTCTTAAGTTCAAATTTTAACAACCGAGGGTCCAATTCACGTCATAACAAGTCCGTTTTAAACCAAATTTTACATGCACAACTTAAACACCATATAAGACCTTTACCAAGCTCTGGAACTAAAATACGGTCACGATACTATCAAATTAAAACATATTTAAATTTCCAAAAACTCTTATAATTTCAGTTAAATAATTTTCTTCAAAAAATATTTCTCGGGCTTGGGACCTCGGAATTTAATTCCGGGCATACGCCCAAGTCCCATATTTTCTACGGACACTCGACGATGGTCAAATCATGGGTCCAGGTCCATTTACCAAAAATGTTGACCGAAGTCAACTTAAATTTAATTTTAAATGCAAAATTAGCATTTTTATCAAATTTTCGCATAAAAGTATTACGGATATATGCCAGGATCGTACATGTAAATCGAGGTAAAATAAAAGGAGGCTTTTAAGGCCTCGAAACACATATTAACTTGCAAATCAAATGATGGCCTTTTGGGTCATCACAATGTCGTAAGAAATAAAGTTACCCACATGAGCTTATAACCAATATCTTGGGAAATGCCTCTACTCTACTAACCAAGTCTTTCTAATGAGGCACCAGCTCCTATGGGTCACAAATGACGACACGAACATGTATACGTCATCAAATTACAGTTTTGACCTTGTTTGCCCGGTGTTGGTGGTTGGAACCCTTCTTAACCACCAGCCAAGTACGTAGAGATCTTCGTGGGAATGTGGAGGGAGTCTCAATCGATCTTTTCTAGAATTCCCTATCATGCCACATATGGAGATCTTTCCATTGATAGATCAGAGGGTTTGGGGGCACAAGTAGCTCTGTGTGATGTATTATGACTTGTGTGCAAAATTTGAGTTTATTCCGAGTTGATTTATTATGTTTTAGTGTGAGTTTTTGGAAGTTGAAAGTTTCAATGTTCATTAAGTTAGATTTGAGGTTTGTTTCGTCATTTCGATGTTGTTACACATGATATGTGGTTATCACGTGCCTTACATGTCTTGTCATTTTGTATAGGTTGTTGTATTCCTTTGATTTCACGTGGTTCTCTTATTGCCGTGTACTCATACCTTTTATTGTAGAGATTCTGGTAAATTTAGTTATTGAATTGTTGTTGTTGATTTAAGTTAGTGTACGGGTGATCAGGTTGCATGCTGCAACAGGTGAAATAAGGGAGGATATTCATATTGTGTTTATTATTGTACGGTGGGATCGGGTTGCACGCCGCAACAGGAGAAATAAGGATGGATTGCTATGGTGAAATAAAAGTGAATTATGATGTTGATATTATATGGTGGGATCGAGTTGCGCGCCGCAATATATTATATTTATTGCACACCACAACAGGTGAAATAAAGGTGAATTGATATGATGGAATAAAGATGACTTATGATATTGTTATTATATGGTAGGGTTGGGTCGCCCGCCGCAACATATCTTGTATTTTGGTATCCCCCGTTTTAATGTATTGGCTTCAGTTCCTTCATACGAGATTCTGATAATCTGTATTTCTGCTTTTCACTGTGTTCTGAGGATCGAGTTATTGTCATTGACTTATTGCCTTGCCGTCATTTCCTGAGCTCTTTTCCTAATACTGTTATTCTGGTGAATTAATTTTCAAAGTGAAGTTACTATTTTGAGTCATTACCTCCTACCCCGCTTAGTTATTAGTAATATAGTGATTAAAAATAAAAGAATTAATATCATGCTACCTTGTGTGATTTCTAGGTTAAGACTCGCCGTATATTTTGGTATTTACTATTTCTAATAGTTGTTACATTTTACTTCAATTAATTTCTCAACTTAATATCCTTAACCTGTGTGAGGTTTGTATTTCACTTAAAAAAGAATCTTTATTATGTATTAATTTAATAAACCCTATGTTAAATTCAATAGCTTATTCGATGTTGTATTTTATTTGCAAATGTTATTCTTCTTCACTCAAATGATTTCTAAATTAAATCCACCTTTCTCACTGATTTTCTACTTGGTCTAGAAACTGTACTATTACTTTATGATATACAGTATAAGTAAAAATCTCTTGGACACCTTAATTAGCATGTGACACGGATATTATGTACTGAGTAGCACGTAGATTTTGCCATGCAAAGTGAGATGGAAATATGTGGGCATAAGGTATCATGTGTGTTAAAGGTTTGGAAGTTGTGATTATGATATGATATTACGAGATTGGTATTGTTGGAATTGTGTATTAAAAATGATTCAATTGGTTGAGTTAACATCATTTTCCTTACTTGAACTCATTTATGCTTCATCCGGACCCCAACTATGTTGTTGTTTGAGGTGTATTTCGTTGTTTTGGTATTATTATGCGCGATTTAAGGGCTTGAGTAGGTCCGTATTTTGTTATGGGACTTGTTGCTATGTTTGTACGGGATCCCAAGGGGTTCGAGTGAGTTTCAGATAAGTTTGCCTGTGTTGCGTTCGTTTTTCTTGTGTTTTGACGTCGTTTCTTCAAGCATAAATGGTACCATATTAAACAAATGAGCTCAAATTTTATTTTGATTGAAGCATCAGATTCGTATCGTAATTAAGGAGACATAGCAAAAAGAATCGTCATAGTTGGACATCTTATAAGGATTTTATGGTCATTTTACTGAGAATTGGGCTGCCAAATTTTTCAAATTAATTATGGAATTGCCACAGTCTTCGTATTTAAAAATTTACACTATTTTCAAATATTGAACCAACATATCTCCTTTATTATAAGGTCAAATGGAGTGATTCAAAAACAAAACTTGACTGAAATTTCACAAGGAATCCATTAGAGGCATAAAAAGCGAGTTTCGAGATCGTTTGACATGCAATACGTGGCAGAACAGCTGGGCAAATAACTTAATATCAAAAGTTGTTCATTTGATCATATTTTGAGTTGGGGGCTATAGATTGGGGTAAGTGTTCTATACTCAATTTTGGTTATATTATTCATCTTCGTTTTAGGCATTTGATTGATGATTTCAAAGTGAAATTTTAGGGTTTTGTCTAAAAATTTATAAAGTGAATTTTTGAGTTTTGAATATCGATTCGGAGTCGGATTTGAATGAAACTAGTATGGTTGGACTCGTATTGAATGGGTGTTCGGATTTTTTAAATTTTGTTGGATTCCAATGTGCAGGCCCGGAGAGTTGACTTTTGTTGACTTTTTGCAAATTGTATAAGGAACATAGCTTTGTTAATTAAAATTATTTTCTCTTGCATTGTTTGATGCATTTAAGTCTTCTTTGGCTAGATTGGGCTGAGCGATGGTGAATTGGTAAAGGAAAAGCTAAATTGAGTATTGTGATGACCGAATTGAGGTAAGTGTCTTGTCTAACTTTGTATGGAGAAAACCACCCCTTAGGAATTGAGTTAATTGTGTTCTTGTTATATGAAAGTTGTGTACGCAAGATGACGAGTGGCTATACAGCTTTTATATGATATTGACCGGTTTAGATTGTCTAATCTCTTTCCTTGCTTTTGATTAAATTGTCATAACATATTGTTAGACTACTCTTACATGCTCTATATGATGTTGTTAGCACTTATTTACTTCTTACTTGTTATTTGTCCCTTATATATCTTGGTTGAAGTCATTGCCTTCCTTATTGTCTTGTTACCTCTTAATTGTTGAGTTCTTCTATGACTATGTGCATATCTGCTACATGTCCAAATTGTTGTGATTTCCTGCTTAGTTGTCACGTGCCTTACATGTCTTGACATTTTGTAAAGGTTGTTGTATTCCTTTTGATTTCACGTGGTTCCCTTGTTTTCGTGTACTCATACCTTTGATTGTAGAGATTCTGATAAATTTAGTTATTGAATTATTGTTGTTGATTTAAGTTATTGTACGGGGGATAGGGATGCATGCCGCAATAGATAAAATAAGGGAGGTGGTGGAATAAGGGAGGATATTCATATTGTGATATTATTATTGCACTGTGGGATCGAGTTGCATTCCGCACTAGGTAAAATAAGGGTGGATTGTTATGGTGAAATAAGGTTGAATTATGATATTGATATTCTATGATGGGATCGGGTTGCGCCGTAACATATTATATTTATTGTTATGATATTGATATTGTACGGTAAAATCGAGTTGCACGCTGCAACAGGTGAAATAAAGGTAAATTGATATGGTGGAATAAGGGTGACTTATGATACTGATATTATATAGTGGGATCGGGTTGCCCGCCGCAACATCTCTTGTATTTTGGTATTCCCTGTTTCTTCAGTTCCTTCGTACGAGACTCTAATAATCTTTATTTCTGGTTTTCACTGTGTTCTAAGGCTCGAGTTATTGTCATTGACTTATTGCCTTGCCGTTATTTCCTGAGCTCTTTTCCTAATACTGTTATTCTGGTGAATTGATTTTCAAAGTGAAGTTACTATTTTGAGTCATTATCTCCTGCCATGCTTAGTTATTAGTAATATAATGATTTAAAATAAAAGAATTAATATCATGCTACCTTGTGTGACTTCTAGGTTAAGATTCGTCGTATATTTTGGTATTTACTATTTCTAATAGTTGTTACATTTTACTTCAATTAATTTTTCAACTTAATATCCTTAACCTGTCTAAGGTTTTTATTTCACTTAAAATGAATCTTTATTATGTCTTAATTTAATATACCCTATGTTAAATTCATTAGATTCGATGTTATATTTTATTTGGAAATGTTATTCCTCTTCACTCAAATAATTTCTAAAATAAATCCATCTTTCTCACCGATTTTCTACTTGGTCTAGAAACTGTACTATTACTTTATGATATACAGCATAAGTAAAAATCTCTTGGACACCTTAATTAGCATGTGACACGGATATTATGTACTGAGTAGCACGTGAATTTTGCCGTGCAAAGTGAGATGAAAATATGTGGGCACAAGGTGCCATGTATGTTAAAGGTTTGGAAGTTGTGATTATAATATGAGATTATGAGGATTGGCATAGTTGAAATTGTGTATTAAAAACGATTCAATTGGTTGAGTTAAAATTGTTTTCCCTACTTGAACTCATTTATGCTTCATCCGGACCTCAACTATGTTGTTGTTTAGTTATTGGTTAATTCTCGTTGCCATTCATGTTTTCCTCTTATCATTACTCCTGTTTGCGATTTGATATCCTTATGCTATTAGTATTACTCTGATAGTCCTCTCTTGTTAGATTTAAGTCATATCCTGCAGGTTATATATTCGGTAGTGTCTTGACCTGGCTTGGTCACTACTCTATCGAGGTTAGGCTTGATACTTACTGGGTACCACCATGGAGTACTCATACTATACTTCTACACATCTTTTTGTGTAGAACCAGATACTTTGGATCGGGTTGGTTTTGAAACTTATGCTTGGTGTGGTTGGAGACTTCAAGGTACACCTGATGGGTATCCGCAGGCACCGAAGTCACCTTCTGTTGTACTTATTTCCATTATTTCCTTTTGTTCCGGAACATCGATGTATTCATTATGTATAACTACTTCTAAAAAGGCTTATGACTTATACTATCGGTTTTGGGATTGTAAATTGTACAGATATTTCTATTTCAAAATTGTTCGATGTTAGCAAATATTGTCGTTATTTCTGTTAATGTTAGGCTTACCTGGTTTTAGAGACTAGGTGCCATCACGACTCCTTCGGAGGAATTTTGGGTCGTGACAGCTTTACACAGTTATACACATATTATACATGAATTTTACATATATTATATATCCGCTGGTTATTCTTAGTTTAAGAAATTAAGTGAGCGGCTATTTTGGTTAATTCTTCAAACCGAAACTGATTGGGCTTGGTTAAAGTCCAATTAATTGGGCTTTATTTGTGAATTTGTGGGGGAAGTACACGGTTAACCACTAATAACACATGTATTTAATTTTAAGCCACTATTTAAAATGTCTTTAGTCTTTAGCCACTGCTTTAATAAACTTTAACTGCCCGGACGAAAATACCCTTCTGCTCATGTCCTTTACTTTTGAACTTAACTTCAGGACTTCAGGACTACATGTCCTTAACTTTTGAACTTGTAACTCTAAGTTCAGGACTTCAGGACTACATGTCCTTAACTTTTGAACTTGAAAATCTAAGTTCAGGACTACATGTCCTTAACTTTTTAACTTAACTTCAGGACTTCTGGACTATATGTCCTTTACTTTGAACTTAACTTCAGGACTACATGTCCTTAACTTTTGAACTTGTAACTGTAAGTTCAGGCCTTAACTTTTGAGGTTATTAGTCTAAGTTCAGGACCTATTATCCTTAACTTTTGGGCTTCTTAGCTTAAGTTCAGGACCTATTGTCCTTAACTTTTGAGCTCAAGGTATGATCAAGTCTTCGAAATCGAGCTCTCTGATTTTGATCGTATACTATCTCTCTCTATATATATATATAAGCTTCCTAAGATGAAAAATCATGTCAGAATCTTGGACGATAAAAAAAACTGTGGAACTAACTGAAGAACAGATAATTGTCATCGTGAATATTGGTAAATTGGTTTGTTTCAGGAACAATGAAGCAGCAGAATTGTTGCAAAAAGAAGAAAAAACGCAACATAAGAAGACAACAGCAAAATGGCTAAATTTTAAGTATCTTGTAAAGTGTTTGTGTAGTAAAGAGATTCAACATAAGAGTGCTTGCATTTTTCGGTTGAGACGACGAAGCCATCTTAACCAGAGTTTCGAGTTTAGAGAGAAGTGAAGGTTTGAGAAGAAAAACAATGGAAGAAAAGATAAAAATATTTTTTCACATTAATTTTAATAGAATAATGATTATTTTTTCTCAACATTAAAATTACTGCATAAAAAATAAATATCACCTTTAATAGTGGCTACCACACGCCATTTTTACTGAATTTGTTTCATCATAGGCTCTTTCAATCTTTCCATGTGCACGTGGTCTTATACTTATGGGCAACTTCAAGAGTTCAAGTTTGATTATTTAATTTTTATTTCATTTTATAATATACGTAACCTTTAAAGAAAATAAAAATATTCCATTAAGAACTTAGTAAACTTTAGATGAAAGTAATTTCTTATTTTTCTTTTTCCTGGTAATCATTAAAAAATATTTAATTCCTACTATCTTTAAAATATAACAAATGACTTATTATTATTATTTTTATAAACGTTAAATGTATTGAAAAACAAGTTTAACTTACAAAACGACTAATATTTTTTTTGGTTAAATTGCAAACTTTTATTTAACCAAGTGAAATATGTATATCCACCCGCTCACTTGACTCTATAGTCGGGTAATACAAAAATAACCTATTTTAACATTTAATTTCTACATCCGGAACTTAATATCTATGTTAACATGATACCTATTTATCTTTCTAAGACTCCTCTCCATTTACGATAGCTCTCACCTTTAATGTGTAAATGTAATACAATTTCTCTAACTATATCCCTACTTTCTCTTCTTGTCTGTTGAAATCTTCGAAGGTTTCTTTCCATTCATGTTTGATGTATTGTTGTTGCAAATGCACTTCCCAAGATCTTCCAAAGTTCATTTCTACTCTTTGTTCTTGTTGTCAGCCAAGCAGTTTCCTCATGCCATCTTCCTACTTGTTGATTTATTCCAAAGAGTTTTAGCGGCTGCTCCCAGATAAACCTTGAATATGAACATTCAAAGAACAAATGATCATGAGTTTCTTCTGTATCAGTCATACACAGAACACATTCCTTAGGCACTGTTATCCCCCATTTTCTTAGCCTATCCACCGTTGCTAGTCTCTGATGCAATGATATCCACAAAATAAACTGATGTCTATGTAATATTCCTTGTGTCAAGAGCAATGTTTTTCAATTGACCTTTGGATATTGTGGCATAAATAAAGTATACGCTTTACTGATTATATACTTCCCATTTACTACATATAACTCCAACTCCTTCACTCCAATAGTTAGTTATCTCCTTGCTTCAAATATTTTCCTTATCACCCAACTAGTTTGTTTAGGAGTTCCCATATTTTTTAAATCCTTCTTCTTCATATAGTGATGATCCATCCACAAAATTCATAACTTGTCCTTCTTTTATGCTATTGCCCATAGTAGTTTACCTATTCCTGCCTTGTTCCATACTGAGAAGTTTATAACATTCAAACCTCCTACTGCTTTGGGTCTACAAACAGTTTTCCAAGCTATTGTTGCCTTTTTCCCTTCAATGCTTCCTTTCCATTGAAAGTTCCTACATATAGCAGTAAACATTTCATGTACTTTCTTTGGAATCAGAAATACTTGTACCCAATAGGTTTGCATTTCAAACAACACACTTTTAATCAACTAAACTCTTCTTGTATATGACAAAAACTTGGCTGTCCAGCATCTAATTCTTCCTGCTATTCTATCCACCAATGGCATACATTAGTTTATGTTGAGCTTCTTTGAGGACAATGGAACCCCTAAGTATTTGAATGATATTTCTCCAATGGTCAGCTTCAACTTCTGCAGAATTTCTTCTGTGTATTGTGTAGATATTCTTGCCACATAGGATGAGCTCTTCTCTATATTTGCTTGTAAACCAGATATAGTCGAGAATTTTTCAAATTGTTTCATCATCAATTCAATAGATACCTTGTCCGCTCTACATCACATTAGTAAATCATCAGCAAAATAGATATGAATTACTCCCAGTTTTTCACACTTGGGATGATAATTGAAATCTGTATTTGAATTCAGTTGCTTCAGAGCCCTGTTCAAGTACTCTATCACCAAAACAAATAGATAAGGTGACATTGGATCACCTTATCTTAGCCCCTTCTTTGCCTGAAACTTTGGTGTCAAACCTCCATTAATCAGAAGTGAATAAGAGACTGTACTTACACACTCCATAATAAGGTTGACCATTTTGTATGGGATACCCAATTCCAGTATTAGAGTCCTTAAGAAATTCCAGTCAACAGAATCGTATGTCTTTTTTATATCCACTTTTACTATACATCTTGGAGAAACTATTTTCTGGTTGTATCTTTTAATTAGTTCATGGGCCAGTAGGATATTGTCCAAAATGTTTCTTCCTTCTATGAAAGCCGACTGTGATGGTCCCACCAAATAATCTACTACCAACTTTAGTCTGTTAGTGAGCAGCTTAGCAATGATCTTGTACATGGTCGAGCAACATGCAATAGATCTGAACTCCTTTACAAAGTTAGGATTTACCATCTTAGAAATGAGTGTGATAGTAGTACAATTTATTTCTTTAAGCAGCTTCCCTCTATCAAAGAATTTCATTACTGCCTTTATGATATCTTTAAATTACTTGCCAATTTTCTTTAAAGAACTCTGCTGGATATCCATCTATTCCTGGAGCTTTGTCACTTGGTAATTCTTGAACCACCTTTATAATCTCCTCTTTTGATATAGGCATCATCATTTCTTGATGTTGTGCTAGTGATAAACAAGGTCTATCTCTAGCTATAGTAACATCAACTTCAGTCATTACTGGGGCAGCTTCACCTAACAACTTTTTGAAGAACTGTATGAACTCCTGGATCTGCTTTGGATCAGTCACCCTCACATTCTGTTCTGTACAAATAGAAGTGACTTTATTCTATGCTTGCCTAGCCTTCAATTGTGCATGAAAATATTTGGTGTTTGAGTCTCCGTGTTTGATTCATATAGCCCTTGACTTCTGTCTTGAAATCTTCTCATAGACTGCATCCCATTTTTTAATTAAAAATGACTAATATTTAAGTCAATCTTTTTTCCTAAATGCACAAAGTTTAGGAAAATAAATAAAAATACACGTTAAATCATTCATCAAATTTTCTCATGGATGACATCAAGTAACTACCAAACAACCAGACATTTACATCTGGTCTTGTAATAGGGACATATCACATAATTAATTCAACTCTGAAAGGCATTGGGCAAAATATAATTAAATTAATAATGACATATTCTAGAGGTATCTGCATAGATTCGAATATGCTGTCCACGTTAATTTCTTTTAAAATTATATTTTAATTTGTTTGATTTTCTACACTGACTGCTCATCATCTACCATTACCGAATATTTTAAAAGGAATTGGCTCTCTTGCCCCTGCTAATGGAAGGTATTAAGGGGACGCTAATTGTGATAAAAACATAAGGTAAAAATAATAATGAATATATGGTACTATAAGGTAAAAATATACATTAATTAATCATGGTTAAATGATTAAAATGTATGTAAAAACACACGTCATGTGAATTAATTCATCATATATAAACATGGAGTTTTGGTGAGTTTTTTTTTTTTTTTTTTTAGTTCTTGCTTTTTAGTAAAATGATGTTAACTTTTCACCTTTATATTTTTTTTATTTGCTGCACCTCCTATATGTACAAGGTTTAGAACTTTAGAGAGTTCTTAGAATTCGTCTTAATATTGGATAAAATGCTTTCTGCAGAAAGTTATTTCAATACAAAGTTTTGTATATAATTAAAAAGTTCTTAATTATATTATTTTCAATTGATTGGTTAGACATGGGGACCAATAATAATGATAGTGGAAGAGATTAATTTGGGCATTGAAAAGAAAATAAAGAAGGAAAGATTGCTGTTTATCGCGAATAATAAACTTTAACGGCTTAAAAGTTTTATATATATATATATATATATATATATATATATATATATATATATAGTGTTTGGAACAAACGCTCCATTAATTTGTGTTTCAATGGTTTGCTAATTTCTTTTCATTCACTGTCACGACCCGAATTTCCCACCCTCGAGGTCGTGATGGCGCCTACTAATAGGAGCTAGGCAAACCAAACTTAACTACTTCTCATTTAAACACATGTTCCTTTTTGATAATTAACAACATTAAAATAAAAGCAACATAATTAAAATCATAAGCGGAAGTCTCAAATTTAGATAGCTGAATAAAATACGGAATTCTCAACATGTATCTCTACCCAAGAACCGGAGTCACATACTCACGAACATCTAAGAAGTACTAAATACAAAGTCTGAAAGAAACATAAATCTTTTTATCTCGAATACAATGAGATGACAGCCTAATGTAAGGATAGAGGAGACGTCGGGCCTGCGAACGTCTGCAAGGCTACCTCGGTGTCTCGATGGACTGAAGGCCTGCTCCCGTGCTAATGTTGCTGCTGCTCGAAACCTGGACCTATGCAAATAGCACAGAGTGTAGCATCAGCACAACCGACCCCATGTGTTGGTAAGTGTCTAGCCTAACCCCGGCGAAGTAGTGACGAGACTAGATTGGACTACCATATAAACCTGTTCAATTATATATACATATATAGCGGAATCGAAAATACAAGACAAGTAAGCAATATTGGAGAGGAAGCATGCTGTGGGGAGATAACAATATTAACAATAAATCCAGAATAATAATCTAAGGACATCTTAGAATTTACAGCGGACAATAAACTAAGACCCAAAAATAAACACATTGTATCGATACTTGTTGCGACGCGCAACCCGATCCCAATATATTTTATCACTGTTGCAGCGTACAATCCGATCCATAAACATCATTGTTGCGGCATGCAACCTGATCCATATCGTTTATCGTTGTTGCTGTGTGCAACCCGATCCATATCATTTATCATTGTTGGGGCGTGCAACCCGATCCTCAAATATCTTTTATCACTCTACCTCACCCAAACAACAGTCACAATTAAGGGGCAAGGGAGTAAACAAGTATTGAAGGAAATCTCGGCAAGGGAATACAGTTAACATTTAAATCCAGGCAAGGGAACAATATCAATAAACTCAATATCCCGGCAAGGGAGAAAAACCAACAAAATCAACAAAACACCCCGGCAAAGGAATAACCAATAACTCTTCCTCTTTCTTTCATTTCTTACTTTGTAATTCACTTTATCGCCCAAGCCAATGCTCCTCGAAATCAAACGATCATATTGTCTTTCACACGCTCTTTACAACACATAGAAATCCTCAAATAGGTACGGAAATTACAACCAAGTCATGATAATCGCATTATAAGGACTCACGATCATGCTAGACACCAATGTATAGAAACTTGTCACCATATCTATACATCGTACTCGATCAATTATCAAATAGCAACAAGACTCTACTCCTATTCCCTCAAGCTAGGATTAAACCAAACACTTACTTCAACTTCCACGGCCAAATCAATCCACAACGACCGCTTTCCCTTTCGAATTCGGCTCCAACTCAATCAAATCTATACAATAAGGACTTCATAATATCAATAGATGCTAAACAAATCAAATCCAATGCCTAATTATAGATTTCCAAGCTTTCTTCCCAAAAATTCCAAAATCGCCCCGGGCCCACTTGGCCAAAACACGAGGTTCGGACCAAAATTAAATCTCCCATTCATCCACGAGCCCGAATATATAATTTATTTTCAAATCCAACCCCAAATTGAGGTCTAAATTAAGAAAAAGTAGAAAGTCCTAACTCTACCCATTTCCCCAATTTCTACCCTAGATTACATGTTTTAGGCTTAGGAATTCAATAGATGTTGAAGGAAATGAGAGGAAACAAGTAAAGGATTACTAACCAACGGAGTTTTGGTGAATAATCGCTTCAAAAGTCGCCCCAAGAGGTGCGGAGAAGAAGAAGTTATGAAATTTGAAGTTGGTCCCGAAATGGTTCTGTTTTCTGAACTTAAAAATCACTGGGAAAATATTACCCAACGCGTTCGCGACAGTAGGGTCGCGTTCGCGAAGGGTAGAAGCTGACAACCATCATGTTCGCGAGTGGAGTAGTGCGAACACGAAGAGGAAAGATATTGGGGTCCAAAGTTTGGCGTACGCGAACGCGTGAGGCCATACGCGAACGCGCTGAAGGAGGGTCGTGGACTTACGCGAACGCAAGAACAGTTACGCAAACGCGAAGGAGGAAGATCTAAGGCATCGCGAACGCGGAAGGGAGGGTGCGAACGCGAAGGAGGAAGATCTAAGGTATCGTGAACACGGAAGGGAGGGTGCGAACGCGAAGAAGTAAATGTCTGAGTGCCTGTTGCATATTTTCTGCAACTTTTACTAAGTTCAAACTACCTCGAACACCTCCGAAAACACTCCCCGAGCCCTCAGGACTCCTAACCAATCATACACACTGACTCAACCACATCCTACGAACTTAACTGTGCGATCAAATCGCCAAAATAACATCAAAATCAATGAATCAAACCTCAAAATCATTAGTTTTTCTTCAAACTTCATAAACTTTCAAATTTAGAGTTTTAAGTTCGAAACACGTCAAACGACGTTCGATTTCAATCAAACTTCACAGAAATATCTTAAAACACATATAAGACCTGTACCGGATGCGAGAACCAAAATACAGGCCCGATACCAACACGTTCTAATAAATTTTCATTTAAATTTTTCTTAACAATTTCAGAAAAATAATTTCTTTTCAAAATTCATTTCTTGGGCTCGGGACCTCAAAATTCGATTCCGGGCATATGCCCGAGTCCCATATTTTTCTACGAACCCTCCGGGACCGTCAAATCACGGGTCCGGGTCCATTTACCCAAAATATTGACCAAAGTCAAATTTATTCATTTTAATACCAAATTTTAGCATTTTCTTACAAAATTTCACATTTAAGCTTTCCAGCTACGTGCCCGGACTGTGCACGCAAATCGAGGCAGCTAAAAATAAGGTTTTCAAGGCCTCAAAAGTACGGAACGAATAAGAAAATAGGTGATGAACCCTTTGGGTCATCAGATTCTCCACCTCTAAAACAATTGTTCGTCCTCGAACGGTCAAAAGAAAGAAGTACCTGAGTCGGGGAAAAGGTGGGGATAACGGCTATACATATCGAACTCGGACTCCCAGGTCAATGCCTCAGGAGGCTGACCTCTCCACTAAACACGAATAGAAGGAAAACTCTTGGATCTCAACTGATGAACCTGCCGGTCCAGAATAGCTACTTGCTCATCCTCGTAAGACAAGTCCTTGTCCAATTGGACAGTACTGCAATCTAACACGTGGGCTAGATCTCCGTGATACCTCCGAAGCATAGATACATGAAAATTTGGATGCACGGCTGATAAGCTGGGCGGCAATGCAAGTCTATAAGCCACCTTTCCCACTCGATCAAGAATCTCAAACGGACCAATGAATCTAGGGCTAAGCTTGCCCTTCTTCCCAAATCTCATCACGCCCTTCATAGGCGACACTCGGAGCAATACTCGCTCACCAACTATGAAAGCTACGTCTCGAACCTTACGATCTGTATAGCTCTTTTGCCTGGATTAGGCCGAACGAAGCCTATCCTAAATGATCTTGACCGTGTCCAAGGCCTCCTGAACCAAATCCGTACCTATCAACCGAGCCTCTCCCGCCTCGAACCATCTAATCGAAGACCGACACCGCCTACCATATAAAGCCTCATAAGGAGCTATCTAGATGCTTGACTGGTAGCTGTTGTTGTAGGAAAACTCTGCTAAAGGCAAGAACTGATCCCACAAACCTCCAAAGTCAATAACATAAGCCCGGAGCATATCCTCCAAAATCTGAATAGTCCGCTCGGACTGACCGTGCATCTGGCGATGAAACGCTGTGCTCAACTCAATACGGGTGCCCAACTCTTGCTGAAATGCGCCCCAAAAGTGTGAGGTAAATTGCGTACCTCAGTCCGAAATGATAGATGCTGGCACACCATGAAGGCGAACAATCTCCCGGATATAAATCTCAGCTAATCTCTCGGATGAAAATGAGACTGCCACAAGAATGAAATGCGCTGACTTGGTCAGCCTATCCACAATGACCCAAATTGCATCGAACATCTTCCAAGTCAATGGAAGTCCAGTAATGAAGTTCATAGTGATCCTCTCCCACTTCCACTCGAGAAGCTCAATCCTCTGAAATAAACCACCGGGCCTCTGATGCTCGTATTTAACTTGCTGACTGTTCAAATAACGAGCTACATATGCTACGATATCCTTCTTCATCCTACGCCACCAATAATATTGCCGCAAATCCTGATACATCTTCGTTACGCCTGGATGAATAGAGTACCGGGAACTATGGGCCTCCTCTAAAATCAAATATCGAAGCCCATCCACATTAGGCACGCAAACTTGCCCCTGCAATCTCAAGACTCCATATGTATCTAAGGTAACCTGCTGGGCACCTCCACGCTGCACCGTGTCTCTGAGTACTCACAAATGGGGATCATCAAACTGCCAATCACGGATACGCTCCAATAATTAAGAACGAGTGACCGTTCAAGTCAACACATGACTGGGCTAAAAAACATCCAGTCTCACGAACAGATTGGCTAAGGCCTGAACATCCAAAGCAAGCGACCTCTGACTGACTGGAATATAATCAAGACTGCCCATACTGGCTGACTTCCTACTCAAAGCATCGTCCACCACATTGGCCTTCCCCGGATGATACAAAATGGTGACATCATAATCCTTCAACAACTCCAACCACCTCTACTACCTCAAATTCAACTCCTTTTGCTTGAACAAGTACTTAAGGCTCTTGTGGTCCGTGAAGACCTCACATGCCACGCCATACAAATAGTGCCTCCAAATCTTCAAGGCGTGAACAATAGCTGCCAACTCTAAATCATACACTGGATAGTTCTTCTCATGAATCTTCAAGTGCCTCGAAGCATAGGCAATAACCTTGCCATCTTGCATCAACACTACACCAAGCCCAACACGGGAAGCCTCACAATAAACTATATAAGGCCCTGATCTTGTGGAAAAATCCAACACTGTTGCCGTAGTTAGAGCTGTCCTGAGCTTCTGAAAGTTCACCTCACACTCGTCCGACCATCTGAACTGGGCACCCTTCTGGGTCAACCTATTCATTGGGGCTGCGATAGATGAAAACCCCTCCACAAACTGACGGTAGTAGCCTGCCAATACCAAGAAACTCCGAATCTCTGTAGATGATGCTGGTCTAGGCCAGTTCTTGACTGCCTCAATATTCTTCGGGTCCACCTGAATACCCTCTGCTGATACAACGTGACCTAGAAATGCTACTGAACTCAGCCAGAACTCGCACTTGGAGAACTTGGCATATAACTGACTATCCCTCAGAGTCCGAAAAACCACTCTGAGGTGCTGCTCGTGCTCCTCCTAGCTGCGGGAGTATACCAAAATATCATCAATAAAGACTATAACGAACATGTCCAAATATGGCCTGAACACTCGGTTCATCAACTCCATGAATGCTGTTCGGGCATTGGTCAACCCAAATGACATGACCAGGAACTCATAATGCCCATACCGAGTACGGAAAGCTGTCTTAGGGACATCGGATGCCCTAGTCCTCAACTGATGGTAGCCAGATCGCAAGTCAATCTTGGAGAATACCCTGACACCCTAAAGTTGGTCGAACAAATCATCAATTCTCGGCAGTGGATACTTATTCTTAATCGTTACTTTGTTCAATTGTCGGTAATCTATGCACGTCCTCATCGATCTGTCCTTCTTCTTGACAAATAACACTAGCACGCCCCAAGGTGAAGCACTAGGTCTAATACAACCCTTCTCTAGCAAATCCTGCAACTGGTCCTTTAACTCCTTCAGCTCCGGCGGGGCCATACGATACGGAGGGATAGAAATGGGCTGAGTGCCCAGAGCCTAGTCAATACAGAAGTCAATGTCCCTGTCGGGTGGCATGCCCGGCAGGTCTGAATGGAAAACATCTGGAAACTCTCGGACAATAGGCACAAAATCTATAGGAGGAACCTCAGCATTGGAATGACGAACATAGGCCAAATAGGCCAAACACCCTTTCTAGACCATACGTTGAGCCTTCAAGTACGAAATGACCCTGCGAGTAGAATAACGTGTAGTACCTCTCTACTCTAAACGAGGCATATCGACCACGATAGAGTCACCCACCGGTATAGACACATTTACAGGAATACCCAAAGCATCACTAGGAATGACCAAGCATGGTGCGAAATAAGATGAAACATATGAATACGTAGACCCTGGATCAAATAGTACCGAAGCATCTCGATCACAAACCAGAACCGTACCTGTGATGACTGCATCTGAAGCCTCAGCCTCAGCCTCGGGCCTAGCCTGAAGAGCATAACAATGGGGTTAGGCCCTACCACCCTGAACTATATCCCTAGGTCGATCTGCTGCTAGCTGACCTCCGCCCCTGGTGGTCTGAGCTCCACTTCTATGACCTCTACCTCCAACTTTATAACCTCTACCTCCACCTCTAGCTGGATGTGGGCCATCTGGTGCCTGAATCATGGGACGGGGACCCTGCTGCTGCGACTGAGTACCCCTCAATCTCGGGCAAGCCCTCCTAATGTGACCATACTCACCACACTCATAACATCCCTCTGAACGTTATGGCTGGCCCTGGCATCCTGAATGATCTCCACAGAAACTCTAAAGTGGCGGTGCACTGATGGGAGCTGGCGGTGCACTGATGGGAGCTGGCGGTGCACTGAATGACTGCTGATCAGAATAGTGTGCCTCAAAACCACGACCACCTTATGTACCTGAGAAACCTGAGGGGCCGACTGAAAGGGCCTAGGAGGATGGCCTCTACCATATGAATCTCTACCTCCAGACGAGGTACCACTAAATCTGCTAGAATGACGGGCTCTCTTGTCTCCCCCGTGACCACCTCCCTATGACAGAACCACCTCCTAAAAGTTGATCTCACTACCGGTCTCCCTAGCCATCTGGAGACGAATTGGCCAAATCAAATCATCAATAAATCTCCTCATCCTCTCTCTCTCAGTGGGAAGTATGATAAGAGCATGGCGAGCTAGATCAATGAACCTGGTCTCATATTGAGTGACCATCATAGAGCCCTGTTGGAGGCACTCAAACTACCTCCGATAAGCATCCCTCTGAGTAACGGGGAGAAAATTCTCCAGGAACAACTCTGAAAATTGATCCCAAGTCAAAGACGGCGACCCTACTGGTCTAGCTAAACAAAAATCCCTCCACCAAGTCTTGGCGAATCTAGATAGGCGAAATGCAGAAAAAATCAACTCCATTAGACTCAACAATGCCCATGTTCCAAAGAACCTCGTGGCAGCTATATAAGAAATCCTAGGGATCCTCAGAAGAAGCACCGTTGAATGTAGTAGTGAAGAGCTTGGTAAACATGTCCAGCCGCCATAAAGCATCTGTGGACATAGTCACGCCATCGCCGGTCTGAGCAACTACCCTCGACTGAACTGCCATAGCTGGCTGAACCACTGGAATCTAACACTGGGGAGCTACCTGCTCCGGAGTACGTGCAGCACGATTATGGGCTCCTCCTCCAGCCTGAGAAGTTGCTGGTGCTACAAGAAGAAATCCTGCTCGGGTGACACTCTCCATGAGGCCCACCAACCGGACCAAAGCGTCCTGAAGAATTGGGGTAGCAATAAACCCCTATGGGACTGGAGTTGGGCCCACCGGAACTGTTGCGACTGGGGCTAGAGCCTCCTCGCCAAGGTCAACCTGAGGCTCCACCACAGGTGCTGATGCTCGGGGTTGAGCTCTGCCCCTACCTCGGTCTCTAGCACGGCCTCGTCCTCTGCCCCTAGCGGGAGCTGCCTGTGGCTCGAACTACTGATCAGTAGATGAGTAAGCGTGTGTTCTTTCCATATGCGAAAGAACAAAGTATAAATTCAATTAGCATTGAGAAACAGAACCGCACGACAAAAGAGAACAAATGTGAAACTTTTCCTAACTCTGTAGCCTATGGGGGATAAATACAGACGTCTCTGTACTGATTCCCCAGACTCTACGAAGTTTTTCTATGACTTGTGAGACCTATGTAACCTAGATCTCTGATACCAACTTGTCACGACCTGAATTTCCCACCCTCGGGGGTCGTGATGGCGCCTACTAATAGTAGCTAGGCAAGCCAAACTTAACTACTTTTCATTTAAATACATGTCCTTTTTTATAATTAACAACATTAAAATAAAAGCAACAAAATTAAAATCATAAGCGGAAGTCTCAAATTTAGATAGCTGAATAAAACACGAAACACTCAACATGTATCTCTACCCAAGAACCGGAGTCACATACTCACGAACATATAAGAAGTACTAAATACAAAGTCTGAAAGAAACATAAATTTGTTTATCTCGAATACAATGAGATGACAGTCTAATGTAATGATAGAGGAGACGTCGGGCCTGCGGACACCTGCAAGGCTATCTCGTGTCTCGATGGACTGATGGACTGCTCCCGTGCTAATGTTGCTGCTACTCGAAACCTGGACCTGTGCAAATAGCACAGATTGTAGCATCAGCACAACCGACCCCATGTGCTGGTAAGTGTCTAGACTAACCCCGACGAAGTAGTGACGAGGCTAGACTGGACTACCATATAAACCAGTTCAATTATATATACATATACAGCGGAATCGAAAATATAAGACAAGTAAGCAATATGGGAGGGAGAGCATGCTGTGGGGAGATAACAATATTAACAGTAAATCCAGAATAACAATCTAAGGGAAACTCAGAATTTACAGCGGACAAGAAACTAATACCCAAATATAAACACATTTTATCAATACTTGTTGAAGCGCGCAACCCGATCCCAGTATATTTCATCACTATTGCGGCGTGCAACCCGATCCATAAACATCATTGTTGCGGCGTGCAACCCGATCCATATCGTTTATCATTGTTGCAGTGTGCAACCCGATCCATATCGTTTATCATTGTTGCGGCATGCAACCCGATCCTCAAATATCATTTATCACATTTATCACTCTACCTCTCCCAAACAACAGTCACAATTAAGGGGCAAGGTAGTAAACAAGTATTGAAGGAAATCCTGTGTGATGACCCAGCCCGTCCTCTCATGTGTTACCACCCCGTATTCCCTATTTATTTATTCTTCATGTTTCATTATCGGCATTTGATGAGTTAGAGTTGAATTGGTTTGGTTTTGGTAGGAAATGAGATACTTAGTCTCTTTAAGGAAGGCTTATATTGGAAAAGTCAACCGGATATTGACTAACGAGTTAGAGGCTCGGATGCAATTTCCGGTGATTCGGTTAGCTTCGAGGGATGATTTGTGACTTAGGAGTGCGATCGGAATTGATTTTGGAGGTCCGGTGTAAAATCAGGCTTGAATTGGCGAAGTTAGTATATTGGTAAATTCTGGTTAATAGGTGAGATTTTGATCCGAGTGTCGGAATGGAATTTCCGAGAGTTGCTGTAGCTTCGATATGTGAATTGTGATGTGTGTGCAAAATTTCAGGTCATTCGGACGTCGTTTGGTTGGGTTTTTGATCGAATGCGTGTTTCGGAAGTTTTCAAAGAACTTAGGCTTGAATCCAATGAGAATTGATGATTTTAGTGTTGTTTGATGTGTTGCGATGATTGGAACAAGTTTGGATAATGT
>MDKF010959715.1:0-10301 GCA_026770625.1 Nicotiana glauca
TTGTTTCCTGATCTAATTCTTCACAATGTGCTTTATATTCCTAGTTTTAAATACAATCTTATTTCTGTATACAAGCTTGTTTCTAAACCTGGTCACATGGTTCAATTTACCAACACTGGCTGTACTTTTCAGGGCCCTTCTCTGAAGAAGCCAGTGGTACTTGGTAGACCTGACAGTGGATTGTACAAGCTGATTCAACTCCCAATGATCTCAAATTATATGTTTTCTGATTCAATTTTACCTTCTGTTTCTCCTTGCAATTTACCAAATATTGTTTTTTCTAATACTTGTTCTAATGTTCCTGGTAGTAATACAAGTCTGTCTCTTACTTCTGCTGGAGTGTCTGATGATGTACATATGAATAAAGTGAATAAAAATGATGTTGTTTGGCACTACAGACTAGGGAATCTACCTTTCTCTAAAATGAAGTATGTACCTGTTCTTGGAACCAAATTGTCATCTGAGCAATCTTTTGTTAGCCCCATTTGTCCCTTAGCTAAACAAACCAGATTACCTTTTCCCGATAGTTCTATACAGTCAACCATACCATTCCAATTACTTCACATTGATACTTGGGTACCTTATCACACCACCACATATTCTGGATCCAAATATTTCTTAACTATCGTTGATGATCATACTAGAGCTACTTGGACTCACTTTTTGGGAGCCAAGAGCAATGCTTTTGACATTCTAAAGGCCTTTATTGCTATGGTTGAAACTCAATTCCACACTAAAGTCCAAACTATTAGAAGTGACTATGCTCTAGAGTTAGGGTCCAGCTTGTCTGGATGTCAATTTTTTAAAAGGTATTGTACATCAGACTTCCTGCCCTTATACCCCTCAACAGAATGGGGTAGTGGAAAGAAAACATAGACACTTACTTGATACTGCCAGGGATCTACTGTTTCAATCTCACCTTCCTCTTAAATTTTGGGTAGATTGTATTCTCACTGCTACCTATTTGCTAAATAGATTTCCATCCCCTTTGCTAAATCACAAAAGCCCCTGTGAATTACTCTTTGGCAAATTATCTGTTTATGCTCATCTTAGGGCTTTTGGTTGTCTTTGCTATTCTACTGTTCCCAAGCATTTTAGAGACAAATTTCAACCTAGAGCTGTACCTTGTGTGTTTGTGGGGGTATCCCTTTGCTAAGAAAGGATACAAGTTATATAACATGGAGACTCACTCCTGCTTTGTGTCTCGAGATGTTGTTTTTCATGAACATATTTTTTCATTTCTTAAATCTTCCACAAGTTCCTCCAGCCTGTGTCCCTTTCCCTTTTCTGTATGCTTTGATGATTCCTTTCCTAGTATAGGTCCTTCTGCTCCTCTCTCCCATATTTCCACTTCTGCTCCTATCTCCCCTATTTCCACTTCTTCCACTCCCTTTCCTACGAGTCCTGCATCTTCTCCTTCTGCTCCCTCATATGACTCTCTTCCTCCAACTTCACAACCTTCTGCATCTCTTTCTTCTTGTCTTGTCCCTTCCAACTCCTCTTTTGCTCCTGCTCTCAGGAGGTCCTCTAGAGTTCACAAACAGCCTGAATATCTGAAAAGCTATGTATGTCAGTCTATTGGCTTTACTTTAGACCCTTCCTCTAGTCTAGTTAAGCAACATGTTTATGAGCCTTCTACCTATTCCCAGGCAGCAGTTGTCCCTGAATGGCAGGCTGCTATGAGACAGGAATTTGAAGCTTTGGAGACTAATAAAACTTGGGATATCGTTGAGTTACCAGTTGGCAAGAAACCAATTGGAAGAAAATGGATTTGTAAGGTTAAATACAAAGCTAATGGTTCAATTGAAATACATAAAGCAAGGTTAGTGGTTAGGGGTGATACCCAAGTTGAGGGAATTGATTTCCATGAAACTTTTTCCCCTGTTGTTAAGAAGTCCACCATTAAAACTCTTATTGCTGTAGCAGTTAAGAAAAATTGGCCCATTTTCCAACTTGATGTCAATAGTGCCTTATTGCATGATGATTTGGATGAGGAAGTTTATATGAAACTACCTCCTGGCTTGTCTGTTCCTTCTACATCCTCTTTTGCCCCTCTTGTCAATAAGCCGAAAAAGTCTCTATATGGGCTGAGATAGGCCTCCAGGCAGTGGTATGCTAAGCTATCACAAGTATTACAGTCAAGAGGATATACTCATACCCTCAATGATTATTCTTTGTTTACAAAAGGTTCTGGAGACTCTTTTGTGATCTTGGTTGTGTATGTAGATGATATTGTTGTTACTGGGACTGATTTGGAAGAAGTTTCTGCCTTAAAAGCTTTTCTTCATGATCAATTCAAAATCAAATATTTGGGTCTCCTTAATTACTTCCTTGGTATTGAGGTGTTGTATTCTTCTTCTGGGGTTCTATTACATCAAAGGAAGTTTATTCATGATCTTTTAAAAGAATTCCGTTGTGATGCATGTTCTCCTGTTATTTCTCCCCTTGAGTTGCATGAGAAACTTAAAGCTAAAGTAGGGGATCCTTTTCCTAATCCTGAAGTTTATAGAAGTCTTGTTGGGAAGCTGAATTTCTTAACACATACTAGGCCTGATTTGTTTTTTGCTGTTCAGCATTTAAGCCAATTTATGCAGCACCCTTGTGCTCCTCATATGAAGGCTGCCCTTCACCTGTTGAGATACATTAATGGTACTTCATATCATGGCATTTTCTTCAATAATTCTTCAGATCTTTCTCTTCAGGTGTTCTATGATAGTGATTGGGGATCTTGCCCTGATAGTAGATGATCAGTTATAGGTTTTTGCATATTGTTGGGTAGTAGTTTAGTGTGCTGGAAATCTAAGAAACAACTTGTGGTATCTCTTTCTTTAGCTGAAGCTGAATATCAATCATTGAGCAAAGCTGTTGCTGAGGTTACATGGTTGTCCAGATTGTTGATTGATTTTAACCTTCCTGTCTATTCTTCTATTCCTGTTTTCTGTGATAACCACGTTGCATTACACATCGCGAAGAATTCAGTCTTTCATGAGAGGACCAAGCATATTGAGTTGGATTGTCACTTTGTCCCGAGCAAGCTCACTGATGGGTTGATCACTCTGCTTCATACCTCTAATGCTTCTCAAGTGGCTGATATTTTCACCAAAACTCTGCCTGGCAATGTTCATCACCTTCATCTTGGCAAGTTGGGTGTTGCACCACCCTCCAACTTGAGGGGGGGGGGTGTTGGGATTCATAGTTTAGAACATATTTTAGAAGATAGTTAGTATATGTAGTAGTAGTCCAACATGTAGTTAATATTTGGGCCTCAGTTAGTATTTAGTATTGTATTTGGGCTTCCGGATACTATAAAAAGAGGCCTCAACAATATAGACCGATTTTATTTTGTATAGTAAATTGAACAATGAAACTCAATATTTTCCTCTCTCTTCGTATCTTAGAACCCTAACTGGGTATTTTCGATTTTTCCTCAATACTTGATTCTAACACCCACTTTACTCATGTCCTTACTTTTCTTTCTACCCAACTAAGACGTTGTGAGTTCGAGTGACCCCAAAAACAAGGTGGGAAGTTCTTGGAGGGAAGGATACCGAGAGTCTATTACGAACAGCCTCTCTACCCCATGGTAACGGTAAAGTCTGCGTACACACTATCCTCCCCAGACCCCTCTAATGGAATTGTATTGGGTTGTTGTTGTTGAGTCATAAGTTTTCTTAAAAAGATTGTTTCAAGAAATACCATGAGGGGACTGAAAGATTTACAAATGAAATTAGCAGCATGATATTTTCAGTGTTTCTAATAAATAAATGAATACTTGACAATATATAATTGTCCTCAACCTTCTGTCACCATAAAAAGTTGAGAGCATGTTCAGCAGCACAAGTTTAGGTAAGCAACAACTAGCAACTAGTTCCTCTTCCTGGCTTTATATATGCAATAATGTATCCACCAAACGGTATTACTTCTTTCTTACATATAGACTGTGTGTATTGAAGTGTAATAGTAAATGAGATTAGAAAATTCAATTGCACCCACTCGAAGGTCTTGAAAGAACAAAAACTCGTGAATTGAATTTCAAAGAGTTGTCAACACTCAAGGGTCAAGCGTTCAAATTTGAGCGTGTAGATCCACGAGTTACCACAATTGACCATACAAACAAGATACTCCCTCTATTCACTTTTACTTGACACGTTTTGATTTTTTACACCACTTAAGAAATAATAAATAAAGTGTATAATTTATCATGATACCCATATTAATTAATACATATTTTATTGAATTTGAGAAAGTAATTTGAAATAAGTAATAAATACCGTGGGTATAATAGGAAAAAGAATTTGTCTTCTCTTGATATGCATAAAGTGACAAGTAAAAATAAAAATCTATTTTTAGTATACATGCCAAGTAAAAGTGTACGGAGGAAGTAGTTATTTTTTCTCGCGAGTGTTCTCACAAATGATATTCCCTTCGTCCCAATTTATATGGTGGTATTTTATTGATTATAGAGTTTAAGAAACAAATAAAGATTTTTAAATTTTTTAATCTAAAAAAAGTCATAAATATTTATATGGCTATAACAATCACCGTAAGACACTTCTTTTACAACACTTATCCATACTCAAACATAGGCACACACATATTGTCATGGGCGGCTTTCCAGCCACGCCCCATGACCCCTTGGGCGCGCCCTGTGGAGCCCTAGCAAGGCTCCAAACGCCTAGTACCACGGACGACCCCGTGGTCTTGGCTGCTCTAAGTGATAAGCGCGTATGTGCCTCTGTCGCCCCATCGATATCCCTTGCCAGCGCCCAACCGTAGGCAGATGCCAACAGCGTCGCGCACTCAGACAATGCCGCATGCGCAGATCGTGATGCCAAAGATAATGTTGCTGACAACGGATTTGTTTCTGCATTGTAGAAAACTAAGTCCTTTTCATTGTAAATATAGAGTAGTTTTATTTTATGTACTTTCATTATGTTTCTCTAGCTTACTCAAGTCTAGTCTTGTAGCTTCGGTTTATTTTTTTAAGCACTATAGGGGGGATCAAGCAATCAAACTTTCTAGCAAACCAATAATTCTCTGTACTGTATCTCTCTCCCTCGACACCATGTTGCTTTTCTGTAATAGCTTTCACTAATGCAATCAAGCTTTCTTTGTTTCATTCTCATTTCTGTTCTCTCAATTGCTCTTGACATTGAATTTCCCGTACGGTATTGAATATCTAGTCTAGCGTACGGAAGGGACCTTAGTTGGTGGACAGTAACTGCACTAACATTATTTGATTAGCCTTATGTCACCCTTCCAAGGAATTTTAGGAAGGTACCGCATAACAGTTGATATTAGGCCTAGGCTCGACATCAGACGAAGGAACGCATTGCCATTACCACCATTTCTGACCATGGTGAATCATTGGGACCTCATTGCGGCCTTGAAGAGACAGTTGACGTATTACGGCCCATCGTGGATACAGTGCATGAAATAAAAGCCAGCCTAGTGCAATGGTTGGACGACTTGGACCGCTGAATGAACTAGGCTGAAGTTGACTTAGAAAATATCAGTCACGACTCTGAAGTAGACCGGCAAGCGGCAACCACAAAGGTAACCAAATTTTTGGCAAATTAGAGTGCCTCCAACAAGAGCGTGTTGATGATTTAACCTATAGGGCACAAGAGGCAGATATGGTGACTGCTATGCAACAAACGATACACGACTTGATAGGCCAGCTCAATATTGTCAATGCTGCTTTACAGGGCCTGCGTCGAGGAGGTAGAAACCAAATGGAGGGTACTATGAACCTCGCTTTCGTGACACAAAAACTGAAAATTCCTGAGCCAAAGTCATACAGTGGAGCTAGGAATGCCAAAGAAGTGAAAAACTTCATCTTTGACATCGAATAGTACTCCGATGATGTTGGGGGCCTAGAAGAAGCTAATAAGGTAGAAACTGCTACCATGTATCTTCAGGGTGATGCCAAATTCTGAAGGCGGGTGAAGTACAAAGCTATCAGGGCTGGTGAAGATGCTCTTAATACACGGGCAGAACTGGAGGCAGCCATACGCCTTTAGTTCTTCCTCGAAAATATTGAATACAACGCAAGGAGAAAGCTAAGAGAGCTCTGCCAGACCAAATCAGTGCGGGACATGGGGTGGACAAAGACAAGCTCTTCTCCTTCCTTGAAGGGTTAAAACCTTATGCCCGTATGGAGTTGCAAAGACAAAGGGTAAATACCTTTCCCAAGGCGATCCAAGCAGTTGAATGCCTTGGGGACTATCAAAAGGAAGCTCGAAAGGATAGGCCTCAACCGCCTGCCCTAGTGGGATACAAAGGGGGCCAGCCTAGCAATAATGGCCCTAGCAGAAGTGGTGGATATCGGAGTGCAACCTAATCTAAGGCTCCCTCCTCAGGCAGCAATAGTGTTGCGTCAAACAACAATGATCGAGGAAGAAAGCCTCCTTCAGGATGCCGTCAGTATGGTGGACCACATTAGAATAATAAATGCCCATATGCACAAATTAATGCCCATCAATCTTTTGATGATGGGACGGATGACGACTCAAATGATGTGGACCAAACAGAACCAGTAGGTGCCTTCAATGCAATTGTTGGCTCTATTTCTAAGGCATTAGTAGAGGCCAGTGCCGGTATCCATAAGAAGAATGACCCATGTCACATTACCAAGAAAGGTAAGAAGAAGGTGGATGAGGGACTCCTCTTAAACAAGAGAGGACCTTGATGTTCGTCGAGATAAAGGTGAATGGCAAGCCCATTCGGGCGATGATAGACACGGGTGATACCCACAGCTACTTAGCTTCGACTCAGGTGGAGCGCCTTGGTCTAGTTGTAGGAAAGGGTAGAGGTCATGTCAAGGCTATCAACTTACCTCCTCAGCTAGTAGGTGGAATAGCCAAAGAGGTACCAGTAAAGCTTGTCCTTTACAAAGGAAAATTCAACATGCGAGTGGTGATCATAGATGACTTCGAGTTGATAGTTGGGTTGGAATTCCTAAGGCAAACCAACACCATGCCCGTACCATATGCATACATACTACTGATGATGAGAAAAAATGGGGCCAAGCCTTGCATTATCCCGTGCATGCCCACGAAGATGATCATTTAGAACATCTCGGACTTGCAGTTGAAGAAAGGGGTCAAAAGACATGAACTTGGAAACAATATGCATTGAAGATATAGAACGCTCATCGGGTCCCATTCCTGCACCCCTGAAGGAGTTACTACTGGAGTTTGAAGATGTCATGCCACAAGACATGCCAAAGCGACTCCCGCCTAGGCGCAATATGGACCATGAAATTGAGTTGGTGCCTGGAGCGAAGCCACCCGCCCAAGCGCCTTACAAAATGTCATAACCCAAACTCACCAAGCTTCAAAGACAATTGACGAAAATGCTAGACGCAGGATTTTGCCCTCCAATTCCCCATACAGTTCTCCTATTCTATTATAAAAGAAACATGATGGCAGCATGCGACTCTGTGTGGATTATCGGGCTCTAAACAAAATCACCATGAAGAACACGTACCCTATTCCTCTAATGGAAAACTTTTTTGATAGACTGGGTGGTGTGACGGTGTTCACGAAGATAGATCTGAAGACAAGTTATTGACAAGTTCGGATTGCAGAGAGTGATGAGCACAAGACGACTTGTGTGACAAAATATGGGTCGTATGACTTCTTGGTTATGCCGTTCGGCTTAGCTAACGCTCCAAATACATTTTACATCCTGATGAACCAAGTCTTCCAAGAGTACATTGACGAATTCGTGGTTGTCTATTTGGATGAAATTGTGGTATATAGCCAAATACGTGAAGAACACCTAGAGCACTTGCATAAGGTCTTAGTCTGATTGCGGGAGCACGAAATATGTGCGAAGCTGTCCAAGTGCTCCTTTGCTCAAAAGCAGATTGACTTCCTTGGACATGTCATCAAGGAATGGAGGATCAAGATGGAACAATAGAAGATTCAGGCAATCAGAGATTGGCCGCTGCCTAAGATATCCATGCCTTAAAGGTGTTCCTTGGATTATGCAACTTCTATCGGTGATTTGTGAAAAACTACTCCCTTATCCAAGTGCCATTGACATAACTCTTTAAGAAGGTCACACCTTGGGATTGGGGACCCAGGAGAGTGGAGGCCTTTCAACTTATTGAAAGTGGCTATGTATAGTAGCCATGTCTTGGCCCTCCCTGATTTGGTCAAGCCATTCAAGGTACAAATGGCTATATCCGACTATGCCCCCGGCGAAGTCTTGCTACAAGAAGGGCATCCTGTAGCGTACAAGAGACAACAGTTGAAGGATGCAGAGCGACACTTTGCCGCCTATGAGAAAGAATTATTAGTTATCGTCCATTGCTTGCGTCTCTGGAGGCATTATCTGATGGGGACCCCATTCATGGTCAAGACAGACAACACAACTGTTAGCTATTTCATGAACCAACCAAAACTGAATGGTTGACAGGCCAGATTGCAGGAACTCCTAGCTGAATTCCATTTCAACCTAGAGTATCAAAGTGGGAAGACCAATCATGTGGCTGATGCACTTAGTTGGAGAGCTGATCTAGCATCGGTTTGCCTACTTGCCACCTTAAGGGGGAGCGAAGTAGCCACCCCCATCAAGGACAAGATATAGAATCTACCCATCAAGGATCCTGCTACACAGTATTTGGTTGATTTGGTGACACAGGGCAAGACTCGCCTGTTCTACATGGAAGATGGTTTTCTGAAAGTGAAAGTCAATCGACTTTATGTTCCTAAAGGAGGAGATCTACGAAGGACTCTCCTGGCAAAATTTCATGATACTCTGTGGTCGGCCATCCCGGTGAAGAACGTACCATCGCGTTACTTTGTTGTGCATATTATTGGCCTCAAATGGCCGACAACGTCACTCAGTATGTAAAGACTTTTCTAGTATGCCAGAAGGACAAGTCGGACCGCTTGATACAAGCGGGACTCTTAGAACCACTAGTTGTCCCAAAGAGACCTTAGGAAAACGTTTCTTTAGATTTCATCACCGGATTGCCCATGGTCAGAGATCCCACAACTATTTTAGTTGTGATGGATCGGTTTTCCAAGTATGCCACCTTTATAGTAGCCCCACAATATATATCAGCAGAAGATACAACTGACTCTTCTTCTCTCACGTCCTCAAATATTGGGTCCTTCCCAAAGGCATTGTTAGTGACCGCGACTTACGCTTCACTAGCAACTTTTGGACCCAGCTCTTTAAGTGACTCGGGTCAAAATTGAGTCACAACTCAAGTTTTCAGCCATAATCTGATGGCCAGATGGAGCGTTTCAATGGTATGTTTAAGGAATATCCCCGCCACTTTGTAACCAGATCGCAAAGGAATTGGGTGAAGCTTTTGGATGTTGCTCAACTGTGTTTCAATTCACAAAAGAGATCTAGTACAAATAAAATTGCTTTTGAAATTGTTACCATACAGAAACTGCTACTCACACACACCGTGAATGCACCAAACATGTCAAAATCTCCTCGAGCTGCTAGCTTCTCAAAAGAATGGATGCAAAATTTGGAGATAGTGTAAAGCTATCTCATCAAAGCCCAAAAGGGGATGAAAAGGCATGCTGATCAAAATCGTCGCTTTGTTAAATACCAAGTAGGATACAAAGTGATGGTCAAAATCTCAAAGCGGTACTTATTCGTAGGGGTCCATGACCCTCGCCTATTGCAAAAATACATTAGACCCTTGACCATTGAAAGGCACATTGCAAAAGTTGCATACCGGGTAGATACCCCAGCTTGGTGGAAAATTCATCCCGTCTTCCATGTCAGCCTTTTGAAACCTTTTCGGGAAGACACGAAGGATCCTTCACGGAGCTAGTTCATAATACCCAATATTCGAAGCCCCAATTCAATCGGGAAAAGGCGTGTCGAAGCTATCCTTGATGATAGAGTGATTCATGCCTCAAGGAAAGATCACCAAGAGTTTTTGGTGAAATGGCAGGGTTGTGATGCAGAGGAGAATACTTGGGACAGGGGAACAAACCTCAAAGCCTACAAGAGCCTAATTGATGATTATCTTAGAAGTAAGGAGGTAAGGACTAGGGCTGCTTATCGGGCGGATTGGGCGGTTATTTACTCTTAATAGTTTGACTTATCGGTTATTGGCTTTTAAGTGTATTAATCCGCTAGCCACCCAATAAGGTATCAGGCGGATTGGTATCGGTTTAGCTCTTATCGGACAGTTATCGGGCGATTTATCAGCCTAGAAATTCATATATATCTTTTATACATTCACGAGCCTCAGACATTGGCATGCCAGTGATTATTTTTGTTAACTGGAAACTTGATTTAAAAGGATATTGCTAACC